>JBBPCZ010120754.1:0-10194 GCA_037974445.1 Brycinus macrolepidotus | reverse complement strand
TATAGAAAAATGTATAAACACCTTCTAGAATGTAGTTTATAATATTGCAATATTACACATATTGTATCTACAGTGTAGTTACTATTGATAAAAAACAATACCACAATGATACCAAACGTGTGTGTCCATGAGTGTGTCAGAAAAAAGAGAGAAACATTATACCCTCTAACAATCACTATGGAGTAACTATGGCGGTAGAATACTACGCTGGTTATTTAGGCATAAAGTCTTTCAACACGTGTTTGTGTGTGTATGTGTGTTTGTGTGTGTATGTGTGTGTGTGTGTACTGTTTGTCTAAAGCACTTCTCAGAATGGGAGCAATGCATGTCTGAAAGCTGTGGGTGAGAAAGCTCTGATCTGTGCCACAGCATTCCTGTGCTCCAGCGAGGCAGTATCAACAGACTTAATTTAGGAATTCAGGTTCTCCTGCTTTCGGAGGTGATTAGAGACTAATTCCAGCTCCACAGACTAAATGTGATTTTCAATACTTAGATTAGCAGTCTCATAAAGAGCAGGGCGGAGTGATAGTTTGAAACAGGTTGATTAGAAAATAACACTTTTCACAATGAAAGTGAAACTAAACACTTGCACTCAATTAACAAACAGCACTGACAAAGGCGCCCTAAATAACTAAACATGAGGAAGGCTGAGGAATGCTGTGGGAGCAAAGCTGGACTCTTTGGAGTCTGTGGCAGAGTGAAGGACAGTACAGTACAGTCCTCATGTGTGGGGACAGTACTGATCTCCTGCAGTCTGAGCTGGGTTGTGTTACACTGTGTAGTTCCAGGTTTACAGTATTTTAAAACACATTACGCTTCATCACCATAACCTGGCACTGTTGCAACACTTTCATTATTCACATTAGAGTGAAAGTACTGCTGCTGTTTCTAGTACCAATCATTTACAATTAAAACACTCTCATAACATTTACTAATGCAGTACCAATTGTTGCTCCTCATGTAAATCTCATATATATATGTAAACATCCATTTAAGTACATTTTTATGTCTGCTGTGATAATGCAATTTCCGTTGTGATAAAGGTCTGTTTATGTATTTATGTCAGACAATGTGTCTATCTTTCAGGGAGGCAGCCAAGATCAAAATCGGCAGAATTTTGCTCAAAGCAACTGAAAATCAGCCAATTCGATCATAAATACTGTGAAGTGCACTCACCCTGTATATGGATGCTGCTGGTACATCTGTCCCAAAATGTTGCAGCAAAATTATTCACAAGCTTTAGTCGTAACTTTCAGCATAGATTTTTATCTACCTATCTAATTATCTATCAATCTGTCTGTTTGTCTGTCTATCTAATATGTATAACCATCTCTGTCCTAGGGACCCAATATTATGTCCATTTTTTGTGCTTTCTTTCATCTGATTCAGGTGAGGGAAAAAATACAAAAATACCTGATTCAGATCATTAACCTATTAACAAGCCCCTCATTTATGTAACGTTCTCCCTGTCCTTTCCCTGCTTTTTGGCTTTTTTGTAATGTTCTGTCTTCTCCCTGTTTTCTGATCTACGTTGTTATTTACATTCCCCATGTGCCTTTGTTTATGTGCCTGTTCCACGTGACTATGTTTTGGTCTTAGCCCCGCCCCCTTGTTATTCTGTTCACCTGTGTCTAGTTTCTGTCATCACCCCTGCCCAGGTGGTCTCATCTCCTTAATTAGTATAAATCCCCCTGTATTTCAGTCTGTGTCTGTGAATTCTTGGTAAAGCCTCTAGTCATGCTGCTCTTTTTAAATTTGCTTTTGGAACGCTGTTATGGTCATTTCTAGTTGTGATGTGTTCTTATGTTTTTGTTAAACCTGTTTATTTTCCCCTTTGTTTCTGTGGTGCCCCTGTTCTTGTTGTTCTTTGGCCCATCTTGCGTTTTTGTGTAACCCGGACCCCTCATTTTTGCTTGTGTTCTTGTCACTTGTTCTTTAGCATTAAACCTTTTGGATCCTGCGATTATATCCTGTTTGCCTCGACCCTCCCATAATTACACTGTACTGGGCCAGGTGTGTTGAAGTAGGAAAGCAGGAGAGAAAGAGAGGTCACGCTCTGACCATGAGGTCCCCCAGAACCCCTGCATATGATAAGCCAAAATAAGAGACACAGATGCAGTATGAAAGTAGATGTTTGGCAAAGTCTGACTGGAACAAGACTCTTGAGAGCGTGATGAGTCAGTGAACTGGAGCGTGGGCGGTCATGTTTACAGAGGACAAACAAGTAGCTCAAAGGAAAACACCACGTATAAGAACTACTGACAAAAGAATGCACGCACACATACATACACACACACACACACACACACACACACATACATATACAGATACACATAATATACAGGTGTGTATGTAAACATATTCAAGTGTCCTCAGTATCCTGCTCTTTTTGGCACAGCAACAAATTCATGACCTTTTCTGCTCTTGATGTAAATAAAAGATCCTTCACCATAATCCATGAATTTGTCACTATAACAGCAACTTAACACCCCTCTTTCAACAGAAAGCAGAGGCTGATCCATTGCACTTGGTCTTCTGCTCAAAGCACATTCCTCCTTCAGCTTTATCTGAGCCAGCGCACAGCAGCGATTGTGTACGCACAGCGGGGACAGGCATGGTGAAGGTGTGTCCGCCAGCAGACGCTTAACATGAAGAATAAAAACAGACTACAAGTGTCCCGAGTCCGGCTGTTCAAACATGGAGTGGTGAGGGACTAATCAACAATAACAAAGACTTACTCTCTCATTCAAGCAAAACTCCTGAGTGGTTTGTACAGCTACTCTTCATTCAGTTCACAGAAATGAACTATAACAAGTTAGATCATTGTGGGAGAAGCAAAATTGTGTCAACAATGGTCAATTTATATGATCTCATGTAATCAGTGGTTGCTATTTCTCCAAACGGTCTTCAATGCATCAACCAAGCGAGAAGCAGTATCAGTATACTTTGGTCCACCCAATCCTATTCTCCACATTATACTTAAAATGTCAATTTAATTGAAAACGTAGTGTCCTCAATTTTCTGAAATAAAAGTCTGTTGTATGTAAACATTGTTGGAGTTTTGAAATGCATTGACCTGTCATTTGTAGATGTTAAGCCAGTTTTAGTCACATTTGACTGAAAATGAGCTGAAAGAGCCCTAATATCCTAAAGGACTGTGAAACAACACCATAAAGCACGGGATATCCCAGTCATTTCATTGACTTTGTTTAACCAGACATAGCATTACCTTTTAAGCTCTGACTTAAAAAGACATTTGAAATTACGAGCGCTAGCATGTTCCCCTGTCCTTTCAGTTTATTTCAATGAGTGCAGAATATACTGCGCCATATACAGAGAATATAAAATATAGATAAAAAGAGCTTGTCAAAACCTGTTTTTTTTCTTTTGCAGCATGAATCTTTTTTCCATATGTAGTTTTGTACATTTCCTGTCCCCAACATAAAAATGAATTAACTGAATCAGACATTCAAGTCATTGAAATGAACAGATGTGGAACTAGTTTGATACACTGAATCAAACTTTCCTTCCTTAGAATACCTCAGCCTTGACTCCAAACAACAAATCATACCCGAATGCAGAAAAAATCTCACGTGGCAGTAAATTCTCAGTTAGCTTCCTTCTTCCTTGGAGATCTGATGTGAGCCATAAACAAGTCAGGCTAGACAACAATGGCTAGCTGGCCTTTAATCTGTACTTGTTCTTCTGCCAGCTCCAGAATCGGTAGAAAAAACGGAGAGGGTGTTGCTGTAAAGTGGAGAGGTTTATTACATGATGCCTGCATTCGAGCTGGCCTTGGGGGTGTGGCTTTACCTCCTATATCTGATAAGGAAGTTTTAGTTTCCTTTACTGTGCCACAAGAAATTCCCTCAGCAACAAAGGAATGTTACTCTCTACACGCACTCGACGTGGTTTAAAAAGTTAAGTAAAGCCTTACAGCCATGCATGAACACACAACAGCCCAGCACACAGTGTGAAATTCTTTCTCTGCATTTAACCCATTCACCAAGTGAATCACGGGAGGCACCAACGGGAGGGCACCTGGGAGTAGTGTGCGGGGACGATACCTTGCTCAAGGTTACCTCAGTGGTGCCACTAGCAGTCCTGGGATTTGAATCCAAAACCTTCTGATCACAATGGCAAATCCCTAACCACTGGGCCACCAGCTCGCCCACAGACTGTTTCCACCAGTCTCTCACTTCATGTTTTTTACAGACTGCTTCCACCAGTCTCTTACCTTTTTCCCCTTTTTAACTCAGTCCATTATGAATCCCACAGCAGATGCTACTTATTTTTATAGACTAAATTTTATGGTGTCAAAGTGCACTGCTAGATGGAATTGCTAAATACGCATTTATACATTTTACAACACTCACTACCATATTTCAAGCATGGATATGAAGATTATCCTTATTGTTCACACTATTCATGCAGTGTTAAACAAGGATTAGTGCTTGTTGGTCCTTTAAAGGCCTGGCTACTGCTAGACATGATTTTTGTGCAAGGAAGACCAGTTTCTAAACATTTCACAGCCCAAGTCAAGTAGTTTTATCACAAAAAACATAAATGAAGTTTTCCCCAATAAACCCAAATACAACTGCCACTGTGCCATTGTGTGAGAATCAAAGGAAAGCCTTGGTAATTAGGATAAGATGACCTTTTGATTAGTGTATGGATTAAACATATGCTTAAAATACACTTAAGTAGCACTTGCTGATGGTTGCTATTGGCAACCTATGATATACATTAGTGTAAAAGCTTGAAATCAATATTTTTGACAATATTTAACTAATTTGTTTGCAGACAAGTGTATAAAATGATCCTAACATGCCAGCATCACAAGTTGCAAATAATCATTAGCATAGAAAGCTGTAAATAAAAGACATTTTAGTTGTGCCCCCAAAACTTAATGGAGCTGAAAATGATTCTAAAATGATTGGGAAAGCTGTGTGGCACAGAAGATGAAGTCATAATAAAATGAATAAATCATATTTCAAAAGCTGAGATCAAATCTTAAGGTTGAAAGCCTGGCAAAACAATGTTAATAAATCAAAGTCATTACTGCCAATAAATGCTGATGATATAAATGGTAATTAATCTTTGGCAGCCTTGGGAACGTGCAGAGACTTTGTAAGGTAAAGGCTAAGCAGCCTGCAGTATTGGACTAATGAACTGTTCTGCTGTGCTGGACTTTTTTCATACATATGTGGACCCCTCAGATTATCTTTTATGTTCAACCAAATAGTATATTTGTGTGTGCATGTGTGTGCATGTGTGTGTGTGTGTGTGTGTGTGTGTGTGTTAGATTTACAGCTCTGGCGTCTCTTGGCTTTGCGGGAGGTCTTGCTGGATTCACACCACACTGTCACACAGTCCTCCAGCAGTTTGAAGCCGCGGTGTTTCTGCCAGCGCTGAGAGCGAACCTTCACTATGCTGGACCCCTGCAGCATTACACGCACATCCTCATCATCGAGCACACCTGGAAACACAGCACACACACACACACAATTGAAGGTTGTGCTGAATAAATCTTGTCTAAATCTCACTACTTTAAAACTTTCCAATGCTTTGTCAGGAAAAGTAAACTTGACATGTGAAATTCAGCCTACGAGAATATGACAATTGTTATGACATATTAATAGCATCACCATGTTCTCATTAAATAATGTTAACAGATTTCATCACAGTTAAGACCCTTTAACACAACAGTGTCAGCAGCATTACTGAGCAGGTCTGATAAGATTTCACAACTTAACACTTTACTAAAACCCTCCTACACAACACTGACGTACCAGTGCCATACACATGTCATGTAAGATGTCATAACCTGTCATAAGTTGTCATAACAAATGATGTCCTTTAATATAACAGTGTCACGTTATTATTACCATTATCGATAACTATGACAGATACTATAACATCTGATGCCATGAACTTCAGTTAGAATGTGATATAAACTGTCATAACAACAAACATCATAACATCTGTCCATCGTATAATGGTAACATGACATGTTACATTAATGAACCCAATCTGTCATTTCATATTTATGGCATGAACATGTTAGTGCTAGGTAGCAGGTTCTAGTGTCTAGTAATGTACAGTGCTGCCATGAATGTTTTGAATTTTACAGTTTTTGCTTTTGTGTTGCTGTATTACTGAATTTAATCTCATGATAGCAGTGAATTACATCATGAATCACATTCAATTTACATTCTGTATCAACATGACAATGTTAGACAATGGCAAGTCTGTGCACAACAATAACTCCATCAAATTTAAACTATATTAAAATATCTCCTGGATTAAAAGCATCTGACATCCTGTTTTGAACTATAATAATTCCATAGTAATCAAATAATGTATTCAATGATTCATGTCAAATGACACCATGTTTTGTTATTATAAGTGTAAAGTGTCCATTTGTCATACGTGAACACACCACAGCACAGCACACAGTGAGAACTGAACGAGATTCTTCCTCTGCATTTAACCCATTCACCAAGTGAAGCAGTGGGCAGCCAGGAACACAGGGCCCGGGGAGCAGTGTGTGGGGACAGCACCTTGCTCAAGGGTGCCTCAGAGGTGCCACTAGCAGTCCTGGGATTCGAACCCACAACCTTCTGGTCATAGGGCCAACCCCCTAACCAGTACGCCACCAGCTGCCCCATACTGGTTGTGGCAGCTGCAATCTGTAAGGTTAAATTAATGCGGCTTTATGCAGGTCTTCCACTGGGCTGGCTCTTTAAATCATGTTGTGTTGGCTGGACGTCTGTGTCCAGCACACCTGCTATACTCTATAAATCTCTATGACAATGCTAACACATGCACAGAACTAATTTAGTAACACACACACTCATGTCATACACACACATACGCACGTGCTCCTTACGCACAGTTCTAAGGACGAGTCTGTATTCGTGAGCCCGAGAGTGTGGCAAAACTAGAGTTTTCCCGGCACTGAGTCACACACTGTTACCACATTCGCTAGCTTTTGTCGTAACTGTAATCATTTTCTAATGTGCACATTACACATGCTTTTTCCATAACAGCCACATGCACACAATCTCACACACACACACACACACACACATGCTTGGAGCACTGGCAGGTCAGTGTGTCTGCTGTCAGAAGACTGAGCTGGGCTGGGTCAAGTAGGTCAGGCTATAATGTGTCAAATGCCTGAGAAGACTGTAAGGGGACTTAAAAAAACATCATGACGTCAGACAGTGACGAGAGACGCAGCATGGGAATGAAGAGAATGACAGCAGAAAAACTGCTTTGCTGTAGAAGTGAAAGAGGAACTAGCTTGGAGCGTGCAGTAGTGTGTGAGAAAACATTCATCACAGAAGGGGAAATGGTGTGTGGGTGCTTTGTGTGTGTGTTTCTATTCTGCAAGTAGCCCCATTTGTTTACATATATATATATGCATGTGTGTGTGTGTGTGTGTGTGTGTGTGTGTGTGTGTATACTTCATTACAAGTAAACATTAGAAACACTTAAAACAAATGTAACTGGCTGGTTTTGAAGTGTAATGCAACAGTACACACCGACACTGCAACTTAATTGATGCAAAAGCTTATAACTAGTGTCCAAATCCTCCCAGCACCTTTTCAAGGCAAACTGTTCTGTCTGTTTTGCCGGACGCTCATTTTGAACTTGTCTGTCCAGTTTGTCCCTGCAGCTCAGTACGAGAAATATCTGGAAACTAGAGAGGCCAAGACATCATTCTCAAAACTTTTTGCTTTTCTTTGGCTTGAATATAACCCTGGCACAGTTTTGAAGAATGCTTGGGATCATTATCCTGTTGAAAAATGAAATTTTGTCCAATGAAGGAACTGGAAACCAGAAGGAATTGTGTGATGTTGAAGAACAAAGTGAATGTCAGTGCATTAAAGACAGACCTGATAAATAAATGTGGATACATAATGTGTTACTACAGACTATAAAATATTGAAAAACAGTCAGTTAGATTTGTTTTCAGTATTTCTCATGTTTTCTTGCATGTCAATTTTTTTTCTTTCCTTTTTTCACTTTAGGTATAGAGATATATAGAGGCATTATGTTTATTATGTTTGTCTATTTTTATATGTATTGTTTATTGTAAATCACTATTTTAACTTAATACTTTTTGTCCTTAAAAAATGATATTGGAAAAGATACTCAAAAACTGGTATCAAAGTCATTTTTTTAAAAGTAGAGCAAATACTAGTCAGTTTGTAAGAGCCCCCCCCCCCCCATACACGTGCTTGAATAAAAGTACTCCTCACCCGAACTGACTTTCTGAATGCAAGAATTTAAAAAATAAAGTAAAATTTTCCCATTCTCTTCATCATTACATTTCCATTATTACTGCTCTACATGGTGTTTGTTTATTGTTAATGTTATATACTGGCATCGCAGAAGGCTGCAATTTATAAATGAGTGCTCTAACTAATCGCAGGATTTCTTTTTTACTGTGTGCTGTAAGCATCTGGACCATCCACAGATGAGTGTTTCTGTGGGTGTTCTGATGAAGCATGTGCTGTTTTCAGAATGGTCCATTCACTGCTCACAGCACTGTGTTTGCTCTATACCTCTGTATACTGAAATAACTGATTTGTTAAGAATTTAAGATGGATCATGAACTGTACAGTACACTTTCTCAAAGAGGCAGCAATTTCAAGCACAATAAGTGTGTGCTTTTCAAATGCAGTTTCATCCATATTTTTTTAAATTCTGCAAAATGTAATGGGTGAGATTCTCACACAATCTGAACTAGTCTGGTGCTTCACAAAGCTACCAGAATGCTATTACACCAAAATGTTACAAATACTGTACTTTGTCTTAAGCTTGGCAGCTGGTGGCCTAGTGGTTAGGGAGCTGCCCCTGCAATGAGAAGGTTGTGGGTTCGAATCCCAACACTGCTAGCCTCATCACTGAGGTACCTTTGAACACGGTACCGTCCCCACACACGGCGCCGCCCATTGGTGGAAGCCCACTGCTTCACTTGGTGAATGGGTTAAATGCAGAAAAAAAAAATTCCACATTGTGTGCTGTGGTGTGTTCACGCGTGACTATAGGGGCCACTTTACTTTGAATTATCTACAAATGTTGAAAACTTAGCGGAATTCCCCTTTAATGTACTTGCAATGCATATTGCAAATGCAATTTACAGAAACATAATCACAATATACATCCATATAATCTGTAATCTGCAATTCTAATCACACTTCAATATACTAATGCTTTCCAACCTTCCCCCCAAAGTCCTCCCCCCACCACCTCCACAGCCCCCCCCCCCTTTCCCCGCAAACCCACCACCTGCCCCTTCCCCTTTAAAGGACAAACATGCAAGAGACATTTCATTAGCAATCTGAAAAGCAATTGCTGTGTGAAGGTGAGTAAAGCACGTGTGAGGGGTGAACAGAACAGAACTGCCCTGCTTTATAGAAAAGCCTGTTTGGGAGGTTTCAGCTGAAGAGCAAATAAAAACATGAAAGGGACTCTTCCTTCTCTGTCCAGTTAATGCCAGCTTTATGAGAAGTTTCAACCACAGACTTTGAAATGCTGGTTTCGGATAGAACTGATTGAGTGTAAGCAGCCAGAAAGAGACTCCTCTCCCCTCTCACATCTTTCATCGAATGAAAAGAAAGACAGGGCAGCTTAAAAAAACACTGTTGAGTTCACTGCCATCTGCTTGTTTACAGTAGGTGTAGAGAGCGTCTCCTCAGGCAGTCTGCGCTGTGTGTTACTGATTAAAAACACTGCCCTCTGCTCCGGACCCCTGGCCATAACCGAACACCAGGCCAAGCGACCCGAAAGACGGGACAGAGGGAGGAGAAAACTTCAGACAGAAAGGGTTAGAGGGGGCAATGAACGAGTCAGGGAAGGCTGAGCTGAAGGAAAGGGAGTGATAAATAAGATGAAAGATCAACAGAGAGAGAGAGAGAGAGAGAGACAGAGAGAGAGTTAAAAGTCTGGAAAACTGCCCGCAGTGTTTCAGTGAAAGTACTCCTCACCACAGCAACCAGAGAATGCACTCAGGCACAGATAAAGTCTCCCAGACAATCTAGACTGCTGCTGTGAGTGTGTGTGTGTGTGTGTGAAAGAGAGAGAGAGAGAGAGAGAGAGAGAGAGACAGAGAGAGAGAGAAAGAGAGAAAGAGAAATAGAGAGAGAGAGTTTTTGTGTTTGTATACAAGCTTAGTTGGTC
>JBBPCZ010120753.1:0-10195 GCA_037974445.1 Brycinus macrolepidotus | reverse complement strand
CATAAATGCTCTACAGAATGAATGGGCACAAATTCCCACAGAAACACTCCAAAATCTTGTGGAAAGCCTTCCAAGAGACGTGGAAGCTGTTATAGCTGCAAAGGAGGGACCAATTCCAGTTTAAAGTCTTTATTTTTCCCCAGGTCCAGGACCACAAAGTGATTTATCCAAAACTTACATCTGCACACTTGTCCCCTTATCCTACATACAGATAGGAGATAGCAGATACATGCTTGAGGTCTGAAGTTTGCTTCTGCAGTTTTGCACTGGAGCCACATACTGTAACCTTTACCAGCTTATACAAACTTGGACAGACAAAATTAAGCCTAAGATAATAGCAAATCGCTATTACAGCTTTTGGTGTGGTGATCTTAAGCATCCTAAGTTTGAACAATGTTAACTTACATTGTGAGGCAACATGAACCTCATCACTCCAATACAAAACTAAAGAAGCAAACTTAGGACAGCCAATGTTTCAGCTGCCTGACATTTGTTAGGAGGGGAAGTAGTGTGCCTTTAACTTTTCACTATCACTAAGCCTATGTCCATAATATGAAGAAAGAGTGTGTGGCTGTGAAAAGAGAAAACCTCACTCATATTCCTTGATTCAACTTTTTGTCAGGTTAGTTGGACAGTGGCCCTCCACTGGAGTTGCACTAGGTCAGAACCAAACTCCCTTCTCCTCTTTCAAAGACTAAAAGACAGGCATCAAAGGAGAACCACAGAACAGTTAGAGATGTAGATTCAAAGCTTTTACAGGGAAATACTGAAATACAGAGTAAGTTAGGAAGAAAGGAGGAGCAGCTTTCAATCTGGGCTTTCTCTCAAACATTTTTTTTTTGCTGCTGTCCTGTTAAGGAAACAAACAGGACACAATGGCTCAACAGGCATTTCATTTAATATAATAAAATGTCATAAAATTAAAACATCAGGCTACAGAAACACTTCAAATTATAAAGCTACATTTTCTCCAATAACTTTCTCTTAACCAACACTCAAGTTTGCACAAAACCAGACATACCATTCATCCAGACTTTAGAAACTACCTTGTTAAAACCATCAGTCCTTCAAGTGAAAAGTGTTGATAAAAAAATCATAAAAAATCCTAAAGGCTGTAAAAAAAAAAAAAAAAAAAAAAAGAATTAAAATACATAAAATAAAAAAAATATTTATAAACTTGTATGAGGTAATGCGTGGGATCATACAGTTCACATTTTACAGCTAAACTAAGTCCTGTATTTACAGATTGTGCTGTAAATGTCTTGCTGTCCTTCTTAAAGCAGATATAGAACAGAACATCTTGGGATGGTAAACTCTGGCCATACAGAAGGTGACCAATACTGTGTCAGGGTCATTTTTTTAAACAAATGTCTCACAAAGCAGTTTCTTATCCCCCAGACATGTAGCACATGGGTGGGGAGACCTGAACGGAGGCAGGTGGTTTTCAGGAGCTCCAGCTGTAGGAATAATCCCTCATGTAGAGCTGCCTGAGGGCCGACTTGCCCAGCGTGGCCGGCTCGACCAGCTGCTGTACCGTGCTTTGCTGCAGACCACACCTGCTCAAGTCCTGCACTGCATTGTTCTGTGGAAGCAAAAATTAGAGCGATAATGGGCAGGCTATTAATACTAGGGGTGTAAATCTTCGAACTCACAATTTGATTCAAATACACATCTTAAAGAAACAATTCAATGCATCTTGAAATCTCAATTTTCACTTTCAATTTATTTACATCATTTCTTATATAATTTAGGATCAGATTATTTCCTAAAAAAAAAAAAAATCACTTTAATGACCTTGACCTAAACAAGTAGTTTACATTGTTCTTTGCTTCTAATGGTTTAATCTTCCAGAGGAAACCATACAGATCATGGTCTGTTGAGGCTGTGTACAGTAATTTAATTTCCTAATCCACCTACAATAAAATAGCAACGGCATACTTAACACACTGTACAAAACAAACACTAAAGAAAACAGATACTGCAGTGGTCACTGAAATTCTTACAACTGCAAATCACAAGGAGACTTGAAAATTTAAAGAACCTGTGTTGCGTAAAAGACAAAAATCAGTGAACCTTTAGTGAACTCTGACTATTTTGGTTGATACAGAACACAAAAGGGTGAACATTACTGATCATTAAAACAACACAAATCATTCTGATATGACCTTCAGAATTATATATAGTTAGGGCTTTTGAGTGCCGCAACTCTCTAAGTGTTGGCTTAGGTGGACATGGAGGCTGACTAGGAGAAAGCACGTGCTAGCCTTCACTCTCCCAGTGCTGGCAGCGTCATGAGTCTTAACTAGTGAGAGGAATTGGACATTACTTAAAAAAAACCCTCCCAAAAAAACGAAGCAAAACAAAACATGTTAAAAATTGATGCCAGCATGAAAAGTACATTTTTTTACTGTTTTTATGAAGAAAAGAAAAAAAAAAAAAAAATTTAGCTAAGGTCTACTCTCTGCCATTGGATGCTGTAAGCTGAGAATGTCCAAACTTATCCACAAAGGGCTAGTGTCTGCAGGTTTTCATTCCAATAAAGCAGGAGTACATCTGATCCCACTTCAGTTGGTCTAATAAGTTGGTCTCAGTCCTAAAACATGAACATATGAGCCCATGCTTTCTCGCAGTGAAAAGAGATGATCAGTCTAATGTCACTCTTCTGTCCATTAGGGGGGTGGATGTGGAGATTGATTAAGACTACCCTGGTGTGCACTTGGACAATAAGGTGGACCGGTCAAAGAACTGCCTGGCCACATACAAGAGAGGTGAAAGTAGGCTGTACTTCCTACAAAGACTGCTGTGCTGTGCTGTGGTGGCAGGCAGCAAGATACTTAACAAGCTGATCAGGAAAGCTGGCTCAGTGGTGGGTGAGGAACTTAACAAATTGTAAACTGTGGCTAAAAGGAGAACATTATCTAGACTTCAGTTCATCATGGACAACGCCGATCACCCACTCCACAGTGTTGGGATCTAGCAGAGAAGCGCTTTTAGCCACAGACTCACCAGCATAAAGTGCTCCACTGAACACCACAGAAAACCTTTCCTCCCCACCATAAGACTATATAACTCCTCCTTCTGTCTCACACCCACATAACAATCTGTGCAATAACATGCTCCTACCCAGATGTGCAATTTCTCATTGGGCTTAAATCATTAGTATTATGTGCAATATCTTTATGTGCAAAAGTCGCATCTTGTGCAGTATCACTACTTATGTTACTAGTAGTACAATAATGGACTACATGTAGAGTACAATTCTAAAGCACTATTTGTGTTAACTAGTAGCAGTGATTTTTATCTATAGTATTTATATCCACCGCTCTCACTTACACAGCATTTTGTGTATGAAGCATTGTGTATATAGTACGGAGTACTTCCTAGAGACTTATTTTGACTTATGATTACATTTTATATTGGTGTCTGTGTGCCTGTGCAGTCGCGGCATAAGCAATTTCCTTCGGGATTAATAAAGTTTTGAGATTCTAATAAATATATGAATAAAATATAATTTGGTCAACAATTGCAAAAATGCAAACCCTCTGGTGCAGTAATGCTTTATAGTAACATACCTGTTGATCAGATTCAGATGGCTTGGCGACAGGAACATTTAGAACAGCACTAGGCTCATGTGTGTAAAGTGACACAGAGAAGCCTCCTTTCTGCGCTGGTTTTAGGAGCTGTGTGAGTGCATGTAGCGCCTGGGGCATGATGGGGCCAGTCACCTCCAGACTGCAAACATCCTGATAGCCTGTCCTCACCTGGGTCTTCACATTCACACTTCGTGCCTGTAGTGAAATGGCAAACACCAACACACTATAATGTACAGGACGTTTCGTAAAACTGTTGTAGAAAAGCAACAGAACACTCAAGATTGAGCAACGACTGTAATGGTCTATGGCAACTAAAGTACACCAGTCAGCCCCAACATTAAAACCACTGAAAACTGAAAGTGAATATTACTGATTACCTCATTACAGTGGCAGTAAGGGTATGATATATTAGGCAGCAAGCAGTCAGTTCATGAAATTAATGTGTTGGAAGAAAAAAAATGGGCAAGCCAAAGGATCTGAGCGACTAGAGAACAAACTGTAATGGCAGGTCTTGTGGGGTGTTCCTGGTATTCAGAGGTTAGTACCCACCAAAAATGATCTAATGTAGGACAACCAGTGATCTGGAGACAGACTCATGGGCGCCAAAGGCTCACTTGTGCACATGGGAAGCAAAGTCTAGCCTGTCTGGTCTGATCCAAATCACGAATGTAGCACAAATTGCTAAACATGTTAATGCCGATGCAATACCCTGTCCACTGGCAAAAGTCCCTGCAATGAGCATGTGAGCATTAGAACAGGACCATGGAGCAATGGAAGAAGGTTCCTGTATCACATGTTCTTTTACATCATGTGGATGGCTGGGTGCGTGTATATCGTTTTTCTGAAAGAGATGGCAACAGGATACACAATGGGAAGAAGGCGAGGTGTTCAAGGTGTTGACTTGGCCCCCAAATTCCCCAGTTCTCAATCCGACAGGTCATCTGAAGAATGTGCTGGATGAATGTGTCAAATTCACAGAGGCCCAACTTTGCAACTTACAAGACTTAAAGAATCCGCTGCTAACATCTTGGTGCTAGATACAAAAGCACCTCAGAGATCTTGTGAAGTCCACGCCTCAACGGGTCAGAGATGTTTTGGCGACACGAGGAAGACCAGCACAATATTAGACAGGTGGTTTTAGTGTTATGGCTTACTGGTGTACAGGCCTGATGGTATTTGTGAGTTCATCCAGCTTCCTATTCCCTTCTCAAGATTATGTTTTTTGGCTTTGCTAAAAATAGTAATCAAGGGTGCTTCCTTTTCCCCCCAAACAGATGTTTCAGCCATGTCTTGAAATACAGAGGAAACGTGAAAAGGGGAGATACTACACAACAGAGCTGCTAAGATTAGTCAGTTAAGTCATGTTAATGACCTTTCAAGGACACTAACTGTGGGGCAAAAAGTTAACATGTTTACTTAAATAATTAAAAAGGTTTCTATAATGTTCATACTCTATATGGTGATTCTAACAGATTGCAATACACTACTGAAAGCAATAGGAGCAGTATGGCTTCTATTGTTCCCTTGCACCATGAAACAAGAAATTGCTTATCATATAGATTGAACTTTGAGTAACAGTGGTGCTGTCTTGAATAATCTTGAATAATCTTTAACAAAAACAATAATTAGCTGCAGCTGTACTACACAACATAGTCCAGTTTCCTGTATATCGTCCAAACTGTCAGGTATTCCAATATATGGAATATGAAATAGATGAGGTAACACACACATAGCAGCTGCTCACCTTCAGCGTCTGCAGTGTGGCCCCTCTAAACGCGGTGGGAGACAGTATCGTTGGAGGCAGTCCAGCCTGAGAGCCAGCTGCAGCCACCAAACTCTTACAATTAATAAGGAAGTTTATCAAGGTGAAGGTGTTGGAGCCTTCCACCATCACCACCGATTCCGGCCTGTGGTCCAGCCGAACTTCATTGTGCTCCTTACGCCTACGAAAAGAGGTAATGATGACCACACATTATTACAGGATTTTTTTTTTTTTTTTTTTGGCTGTAGATTCATCAACCAACAGCAACATAAAAAAAATCTGTAGACAAGAGCTGTGATAGATGTGTGACCACCAGAAACATCTAGAAGAAATTCTCAAGAGCAAATCTATAAATTAATAAATAATTATTAAAATTAATAATACACATTTTAACATAAAAATCAGTGTTACTTTAATTTTTTTTTTTTTAAATATAGATATTATAATTGTATTTAATTTTGAATGTATGACGTAAGGCCCGTCATAAAAATGCAACTAGCTAAATAGAAGGCTACAGAAAATAAGCAGATATTAAAAAGTTTTAACATACAGCTTGATTGAGATAGCATCAGGCTTCTTGATCTTGTCCTGTATTCCCATGTCTTGCAGCCAAGACAAACCACCATCATCATCATCATCATAATCATCTTCATTATCACTATGGTGTGAGGTTCTAGAGCAGGAAAAATATAGAACACTAAAATTGTGAAAAAGTGCAAAACACGTTAAAATAAAGTGTGTTTCCGTCCACGCAGCTGTCACACCACAGAGGGTGTAGTACAACAGACTAAAACTAAGTACTCACGCAGCACTGCTTGATTCATCATCATCAATTTGCTTCGAGTTGTCGTTCAACTGAGAGGAGCAGCTCTCCTTGCTCTTCCTCTTCTCCTCCAGTAGAGGGAGTGAGAACTCTATCCCTACAACAAACAAAGTCAATCAATTGTAGTGACTTGTGCAATGCATGATCGTCGCTAATAAACACCAACTTGCCAGTGCTATTAAAAAAATATTGAATTCTTAAACTAAATAGGAAACAGCAAAAAACTAAAGACAAAAACAGTTCACATAAGCAAGTGTACAGTCAAGGCCACACAAAATGGTTTACTTCTGCCCACTTCGGTTTTGACAGTTGATTACTCGCATACTAGATAATGTGCTAGCACATATAGAAAGTAAATATGCCAGCTGGAAGAAAACCTATATTCTGTGGTAAGCTACAATAGGTAAGAAGTTAATAGCCTTACTTTCCTTTACTCAACATAATCCAAGAACACATTTTATATAATCCTCTACATAATTGTTATCGCTATGGTGGCGTTAAGTTACTGAAATACCTTTAAATAATTTACGCGATCTTCAGTGTGTTTATAAAGTTGTCACAGCAATGATTAAAAAATGATAAGGTGTGGTATACATTATTTGATAGGACTGTAGCCAATCACTGAGCTCAAGATGAGTTCCAATCTTAATTCAGGTGCAACAGGACCTGAAGCTCTAAAATGGGGAACTCTACAAAAAGTTCTCAAGTGTCCATCACTGTCTAGACATGCAAACAAGCATTCTATTCTAGGTTAGCCAATAGAATTTGGTGAGAAGTTGTTTTTTTTTTTACCATCAGCCTTTATTGCCTCACGTAGACCCCTAGTAGTGGGGGAAAGCAGTGCAGTGATGCCTTTAGCTCCACCAAGTCCTGCTGCTCTGAACAGCACTGTGAACTGGTAGGAACAGACGTAAAAGTACGGACAGAGTCTGGCTTTTAGCAGGCTGTACAAAGAGGTGAGGCTTACAGACCTGTAAATTGGAGAAAGAGAACATTCCGTAACAGTTTATACACAAAGAAAACAGTTTACATGCTATTAAATAAAGAGGAGAATAATTAAAGCAACATTCAACAAAAGTGATACAGTCCAGCAAATGAAAATCAGAGATGGTGTTTCACAGCAGTACATCCATGATGGTCAAACATTAAATCAAAGCAGCCATGTTACTGGATGGATTACTTATGAAATAGTGGGCAAGGTAACTGATTTTTTTTAATGCTTCCATTAACCTTACTGCTACAAATAAATAAATAAAAACGTTACACATCATGTAGTTTTGCATGTACAGCAACATACACAGTTATCTATAACTCACCATTCACTCATTAGGCTTTGCTGAAGTGCAGCGTCTTGCGCCCATGGTGTATTCTTGCCGGCGAACTTGCGCTCGGCTCCAATCCTAGGGAACAGAGACAGCCAGGGCAAAGAAGGGTGCTGCCAATACTGCAGACTTTGCTGGAAAGCACAGCGAAGCTCGGTACAGCTACGAGGGTCCTGGACAGGGAAAGGCACAGAGAAAAAAAAGAAAAAAAAAAAAAAAAAAGGAGAGAGAAACTGTGTCAGCAATAACATCAATCCGCAAGTGGCATCTTTATCTTTCTTCAGTCTCAATGTGTTTGGGTATATAAAATGAAATCCTGCTCTGGAACCTATCCCTTTGAAATACCAGGGTTCCCACACCTTCTTAAACATCAAATTCAAAAACTTTTCAAGGAATTTCCTCAAATTCAAACCTACAACACTGCATAATTTCAGACACGGATCAATGTTAATTACTGCCACAACACTATTTGCTTAACGTTTGCTTTTCTTGCTTGCTCACCTCATTTGACTTCGATCATAAATTGTCTTAACTTTAACAGGGATAGATTTTTAAATTTCCAAGTCAAGTCATGGTGTGTAGCATTTTTTGTTTAAAATGTGCAGCATAGCAATTATGTTTATGGGCTTATGATCAGACAAACTGCAAAGAATCAATGTTAGGTTAGGTCATACAGTATCTCAACATAACATTTTTAAAAAAAATAAGACTTGGTAGCAAAATTATTACAAAATAAGGTCACCAGGTCACAACACCAAGTTTACTTTATTTCACTCAATCAAATGGAACTGTCACTGCAGCATCAACCAATACAACATCTGCATCACCTTATTAAGAAATAAACAAAGTTGTCAAACAAATAGATGGAAATGTAATGTGAGATTATAAACACAGTTTACTGAGTGGGGCTAGTGTATGATGTACCATCACGACACCTGTAAACAAGCACACCAAACTACAATCTTAAAAACTGTAGGAATATTACCTGGATATTCTGTGGCAGATTAGCATAATCTGCCCTGCAGTGTAAACTCAGGCCCTGTGCTTCCTCTTGAGCCTTCAGACGCTCAGCCCAGGAGAAAGACTGGGGAGAGGTGAAGAGCAGCCGGGTCTTCAGACTCCAGTCAGCGGGATATTCTCTGCATACTTCAGAAGGAGGTGCACCGCAAATCTCAGGACCCTGTGGACTCTAGTTAAGAGTTACAGAAAAAGCCATCTCTTAAGATCATGTACCATGACAAAATGAATCAGTGCAGGAAACAAAGCGTTGCTTCACCTTCAAAATGGGAGTAGACTTTTCTGTTTCAAACAGATCCTCTTCAAATAAAGCATCTTCTTCAGAAAAAGATGGTTTCTGTGGTTGTGAATAGAACAGAAACAGTGCATTTAACTCTATTTCACAAAAAAGAGAAAGAGAGAATCAACGTGTATGAACAGAAAACCCTGGTCATTACACTGAAAAGGATAAACAGCCAATTCAGTTTATGGCTGTTATGATTTTGATAGCCAAGACATTTTGCAAACACAGCCTACATAATATTTATCTATGTTAACCTTAAACTTTCACTGATTAACATTTGAGAACGTGAAAATAGTCAACGACATATGCTACGTCAAAAGGTCACTATGTAATGCTAGCTAGCTAGCAGGTAACAAACTAAAGAGCCAGGTGGCTAAGGTTTTATGAGACTCATGGGGACTCTTTATAACCAACAACTTACCCTTTTATGTTTGAGGGAGGTCAACGTTACCTTATTGTGATTTTCTCTCGGTTTCTCTGAGATATTCCTCTCGAGGAGGTCTCTGAAAGAGGCTCCGCTGCTGGAGTTTTGCTCCCCCGGCTCTCTCCCCTCTCTCGGACCGGTTATAGTCTGTTTACACTCGGAAACATCGTCCGTGCTCGACACGGCTCTCTTCTTCGGACTGCTGTAAGTGTTTTCTATGTTAGCGAAAGCGTTTCTGCGCTTCACCCCACCGCCTGTGCGGCCCTGGCCCCTCAGCAGCAGGGGTCCTGGAGAAAAAGGCCGGAGCTCAGACAACCCCGGAGCGGAGGGTCCTGCAGGGCCGCCGCGGGCCCCCTCACTCCTGGCCCGCTTTCTCCTCATTCGGAGAATATCGGACGGCTTTTTAAAGCTCGGGGAATAGCAACCTTGCTCCGACATTGTTAAGAAACGTTATAAACAGTATTTATAGCAATTTAATTATCTATACGTGACATAAACATGCACCGGTCTCTGCCGCCTCTTGTTTTGTTTTGTTTCGCTCTCCTTCCAAAATTCGCGCGTGACGCAAACACGTCAGCAGTGACGCAGTACCGCAGCTGCGTCTGCAGTAAGAGCGCCGCCCACCGAGAACAAGAAATGAAACGATAGAGAGCACATACACTACATGGACAAAAGTATTGGGACACACCTGTTTTCCAAAGGTTTGGGCTAGGTCCCTTACTTCCAATAAAGAGCAATCTTAATGCTTCAGCATACCAAGACATTTTGGACAACGCCATGCTTCCAATTTTGTGGACACAGTGTCTGGGGAAGGCCCTTTTCTATTCCAGCATGACTGCCCCAGTGCACAAAGCAAGCTCCATTAAGACATGGCTGGATGAGTTTCGGTGTATGACTTGACTGGCCCACACAGAGCCCTGACCTCAACCCCATCCAACACCTTTGGGATGAACTGGAACGGAGACTGCGAG
>JBBPCZ010120752.1:0-10195 GCA_037974445.1 Brycinus macrolepidotus | reverse complement strand
CCTTTGGGATGAACTGGAACGGAGATTGCGAACCAGGCCTTCTCGTCCAACATCAGTGCCTGACCTCATAAATGCTCGACAGAATGAATGGACACGAATTCCCGCAGAAACGCTCCAAAATGTTGTGGAAAGCCTTCCAAGAACAGTGGAAGCTGTTACAGCTGCAAAGGGGGGACCAATTTCATATTAAAGTCTATGTATTTGAATGTAATGTCATTGAAGTCCATGTTGGTGTAATGATCAGGCGTCCCCAAATTTTTGTCGACATAGTGTATGTTCTGTGGACACACCTCATGGTGAATGACTTCAGAAGGCTGGCCTCACATAGAGGTAAACAGTAGACATTAATCACAGATAAGAGATTGTAGAACCATTAATAAATGAAACCCAATTCAGGGCAACCAGGAGGCAATCGTCTTATGATTGACATCATGTGTTATATTTCATTGACCTACATTTGTTTCTTTTCCCCTGCTATCATTTATTATTTTCATCATGGTAGATCATGGGCTGGCCATCTGGCTGATTGATGGAAGTTTATGAGAGGGGAAGGAAGCTCTAAGGTGACTTCCATAAAGCAGGAGGAACAAATACGGCCTTGTAACAGTCTGCGTTGTTTTTGTGTCTAGCAAAGGCAGTGTTATCCCATGAGTCTGTCTGTCACCCATTTGTATGTGCTGAATAAGTGATGAGACACCTTTACTAGAGACGCTGAGCTGAGTGACAGTCAGAAACAGTCAGGCCTCAACAGTGACTGCACCCTTTAGAACGAAGAGTTTTATTTTAAAATAAACCCAAAGGAATGCAATTCATGAAGACTATATTACTGGGGCATGACCATCACAGTTACCTTTCAAACCTTACAGACTCAGTCAGCATCTTATTCTTTATTTCAAAATTAGGTGCAACACCTTACAGGCCATCTGAAATGGACTGTGAGGTGAAGTGTGAAGTATGAAGAGAAATTGATTAAAGTTTTTATCGCAACACAGTATTACACAAGTAGTCTGCTGCTTGGGGAACTAACAGAGGGTGAAATGTATCGTAGGTATTTTATGTAGTTCCGCTGGTGCAAGTAGAACATGGTTTGTATTCCAAAAGCAATGTTATCTGCAAATTTTGAGAGCAAGCAGACAGATATTTCTCCAGATATGTCTTTTCTATGTCACGGAATTCACAACCATATTAATTTAATTACACTCTTGATGTCTGTAATACTACGTGATTTTGAAGTATGTAAATAGCTTATGGTGAGAGCTGGCCAGTCTTAAGTACACCCTCCACACAGTGGGGTTCATTTTAACACAATGTTACAACTAAGCATTCTAAAGTAAAGAATGACAGAAGTCCTTATCCCTTCCTTATAAATTCAAAACTATTTTTTTTAAGTTATCAAAACCTACTATAGCTATAGAGAGTGCACTGTATGATCCTGGCGTGCCCAGGACCACCTCCCTGCAGGGCCGGGGTCATATGTTGCATGACGAAAGAAAGAATGGACAGATGTAACAGAGGATAATCTTAGGCCTACTGAATCACAGTCTTGTGAAAAAATTTGGATTTGCGTCAAAACCTGGCATGTCAGGCAGTGCGAATGTTATGTAAAAAGGGGAATGATTTGCAAGACTGTGTGTGCATTGGGAATGTCTTGGGGTGCTTTATATGTAAAATAGGTGGTGATTCTATGCTTATGAATGTTCTTTTTTTTTTTATTCACTTTACAGATAGACTTGGAGCCCGAGGGAAAGGTGTACGTAGTTATCGACTTGAGTGGATCTTCCAGTGAGGGTAATGTAAATCTTGGAAATATTGCATGGACTGATTGTGTGGACCACACAGATGTGTATGTAATTAGCTCCAATTCAAGGATTGTTTTGAACAGACTAACTCAGACTTCGAGCTATGCCACAAAAAGCCATTTCTTTGATATTGATCAGCCCAGAAATGCAGCTTTTCAGAGTTTTCCAGGTCCTTCCTAGTCCAGGGTATATGTGATTTCCAACTGTTTAGAACCCAACAACGCTCAGTGAATCTTTATTGTTTATCATTTAGTTATGAAAGGTCCTGGGTCTCAGCCATATGTTTCTGTGTCACCGTTGGGAAAGTTGTTTCACAGAGACAGCGTGGCCTAATTCCACCAAAAAATGTCCCAGATGACCACTCCCAATGGCTCTTGCCTATCAGCCCCTGGCGTTCCTGGATGGCGATCAGAGAGAACCCAGTTAAAGAACTCATCCCTCACTACACTCCTTTGCCCTGGAGCAAAGTCTTTGCATGCCTGTCTCTCAGATGCTCATCTTAGCTATGTGAAACCCTGCATTCCTCTCTTGCCAGTTACAGTAATTTTCAATTGAACATGAAGTAGATAGATCCTCATTTAAGCATTCCTGTTGCAGAAACAGATTATTGCTCCATAGTACACACAGACTTTGTTCACAAAGTAGACGCAGACTTTGTTCTCATATTTCAAATTGCCGAAGTGACCAGATCTGACTTGTGTGGTCGGACTGTAGTCACGTTTACAAATTTATGTTGTCATAGTAATAATGCAGACATGGACACACTGATTATTGAGGAGCAGGCAAATTGCTTGCATGTATGAAGTTTAGATATAGTTCTAGCTGTTGCTATCCACCCAGAAATAGCCAAAACAGTCTCACCATATTTCATAACAGCTTTGCACTTTTAATTGATTAACACAAGCATGAACATGGCATTGCTATAGACTGACCTCTTTAGCAGATTAACTAACAGGCTAATGGACTCCTCCAGTAATATTCAGAGATAGCTTTTACTGAAGCAGTCGCTGTAAAACTACATATACAGCATATAAAGTCACTTGTTAAAAGTGAGTATGTCATGTGACTAACCAATAAGACCAGACAAGCATGCAGACTATTTACAAATATGCAGAGAATATATATTAACAAGAACATATACTAAAAAGAACAGATATATAAGACTCAGAGTGATAGGAGACAAAAGAGATTAACATGAAATTATAAACATTTGTATGGAAGGACATGAACATTTTGACAGCTGTGCAATCATCATTATGATTCAGAGTATAGTTATGGACCACAGTAAGGGGTTACAAAGTGCTATTTAAAAAGCAAGATATAACAAGCTTTATCATGCGAATGCACACCGCCAGCTTTCTTATTGCACATTCTGACATCAAGGACCGCTGTGCCCCGAATGACGCAAAAACACATGCAATCTGATCTGACTGGTCAAACTGAGCCGTGTTCACTCTGACTCATGACAGAAAAACACTACAGCCCAGTACACCGAAAAAGTGCTGCTTTGTATTTGCTTGATTCAAATGTGCATCATTTCCCCATTACTGAAATACATTACCACATAAACACATTTACTATCAAAAGTAAGGAAACTGAAAGACAAAATTACGTTGATGTGATCAATTTTTATAAATATATTTTTATCTAAGTAGTAAAGTCAATGCAGCACTTTTTTGGTGCACCTGTTGGTATTCATCTGAGCAGACTGTCTGATCTGAAAACAAATTTGCATGATTTATACATTTTGAAATTAAATTCCAGCAAAGTTTCATTACCCAAGTTATTTTGAACTCCAATACATTACTTGATATACTTTTTTGTTATCTAGATAAACTTTCCAAATGCCTTTGGTTCTTAATACTCGCATTAGTGAAGACTATAAGATATAAGACTAAATCTGTATATGTATTATTTTTGTAAGTTTGTAGACTTTTGTAGCTTTTTGTATCTTTTTCACATTGTCTTTTTAAGATGGCCTATATCTAACAGTCTGAATAGGTCACTGACCCAAGACTTACATAGGCAAGATAAAACACCTTTCCGCACGCGGTGGTTAACGGAGATAGATGATGAAACAAAATATGACTACATTTTCTGGTACACGTTGTCGTGTTTCTTCCTTTTTGCTCTTATCACTTAGTCATCTTTGAGTGACTCACTGAATAGAAATTTTGTGTGTCTCATCTGGTTTTTTGATGCTTTAATCAGTATTACATCAGGAAGTGAACTGATAGCAGTTCATGAGCCTGGCAGTGTGGCGAATCATTAAGAATGGCAGAGAAAAAGACCAGTCATAAAATTGTTGTAAAGGTTTCTTTCTTTCTTTTTTTTTTAAATAAGACATGTAAGGTGATAGACTAGCAGTGACCAGCAGTGAATCCACACCATGATGCTCACACAGAACGCAGGCCTAGCTGTGTACATTTCAAAGAACATCTGAGTGATCTGAGGCTTGACTGGATAGAGTTAGAGATTAGGTCAGCACACTGAGGTTTGGCTGACAGCTTTGAAGTGTTAATTCGACCCCAGCATGCATCAGCGCTTCAGCTGTGGATCCCTCTCCGGGGCCTTGTTTAGACTGATCTCGGATTTGCTTTGCCAGTTCAGTTAAAAAAATATATACTATGTCACAATTTCCCACTTACCCTAAATGTAATAATGTGAAGTTTGCGTTTTCAGTTTTGCACTGGAGCCATAAAGGCTAATGTAGCCAGAAAGTAAGGAGATAACACTCCATTAGATACCCTTGGGTAAACTTCATGTCTCAAAATGTTCACACTCACCTCATGAAACACTATTAAACGTAAAACTGCCAAATGTACTTTAGTTTTAGTAGCTATAGTTTTGTACTTTTGACATTTCTTGTAGATAACTGTAGGTCTTACAAAAAACACACAAGCAAGTCTGTTTGAGCTAACAACTTGAAATAGTGTGCAGTTGGTAATGATTTAGACATGCTATTTGCATAGTGCTGATTGGTATTACTGTCCATTGCATGTTGGCTACATCAGCTATACATAGAGGCTCTTGTGTAAAACTAAATTACTTCAGAAACCAAACATATCTTATAAAAAATTCCAAAAGATGTTGTACATTTGAGTTATGGCAAAGCCTTCCTGCACCTCAGCGTTGTTTTAGTGTGACAGAAGCTACGGGTTGAGTGGCAGCAGGTTCTTCTAGAGCAGACAGCTAAGTGGCTGTGATGTGGACATGCTGCTGTCACCAGCGGGCAGCAGATGACTGATTATTTAGTACTTCATTTTCTTGTTCACACAGTAGTGTGTGTGACAGAGAAGCCGAAAGGGAGATATACAGTATATGTGGTGATGGAAAGATGCCATACTTGTTCACATGCACAGGAGGAAGCCGCAGTGCCTGGAGAACGTGTCATGAGTCAGAAGGTTCTGTGTGTGTGTGTGTGTGTGTGTATGTGTGTGTGTGTGTGTGTGTGTGTGCCTCTATGTGCGGAGAAGCTGAAGTTGCAGTGAAATATGATCTAATCTTGTTCTCATCACTCATGCATCTGTGTGTGTGCTGCACTGCTCTGTTTCTGCCCTGACTGCTTCTGGCTGTACATTTCTGTATGCCTTTGCATGACCTTTTTCAAGGGAACAAATGAAGTACTGCATATGCCACTCACATCTCAGTAACCTGACATTTTGGGGTGCTGTATTCACATATGAGCTTTCAGCTGGGTGCGTCTTGCCTTTGAGCAAACTTTGACATACACGTGCAGTTTTATTGTGCGTCATGTGAAGTGTGCTCAGTGTAGAACTTGGCTTAGTGTTACATACAATTAAGTATTATGTGCAAATGTCCTATGTTGAATTCTCTGATTTTTTGTGTGAATAGTATTTCGGAACCCTGAAGAAAGCAAAACATTCGGGTTACTCTAAATTACATCATCATTTAAGAAATGGAACCCATTTCGAGCAGCACAGGATGTGTTGACACCATCTCCTCTCTAGTCCTCCTGAGACATTTTCCTCAACCACCTTTTTTTACTCACCTTATTTCAACACTGAAAATAGCTGGCTAGCTCTGCTAATTGTCACATTGGTTTGTGCTGTTGTCAGTGAATGTCCAGACTTCTTCTCCCTCCCAGTCATGCAAATAAAAGGCCTACATTGCCTTTGTTCAATGCGGTTTAAGTTTAGGTACAACTGAACAGCATACTCATTTTACTGAAAGTAGCTGAAATATGTATGATCAATACTGGAAAAAAAAAAGTTTAATTTAAATTGTTGTTCATTTTTAATGATTCATGACCCAGGCTTAATTGTACTCATCATGCATCCTTGTATGCTATTGCATAAAATTCTGTAACCATCTGTCCATTCCTTTTTCTTCTTGGTTTTTTTTTTTTTTTTTTCAAATAGTAGTTTCCACAACATACTCTTTGACACTGCAGAGAGAGCTGGGTCAGTTTCTGAAGGGCCTTTGTACACATTAATATATGTTGATTTGATCACATGCTTCACACTCGCATCTGCGTGAGCCACTTCACAGCTGCGCCTTTCTGGGTAACTTACAATAACATGCTGTACAAAACTTGCATTGGTGCATGTGTGTGTCAAAAGATTTGTTATGATGATGTAGACTGTTTGGCTGTAAGGAAGGAAATGTACGGGCTAATCAGTTTATGTTGAAACATTCATTTCATTAATTGCCTTTTCTTAGGTATGTTGTTTCAAACTGTCCATATTCTATATTTCAATTGCAGTTTATCTTTTTCCTTAAAGCCCGCTTGTAATTTGTGTGGGTTTATGCACCAAAAATGGTCATAATGTCTGACTTTTTACATTGGTCTTTCTTACTGTTCCTTTAAGACTGATATATGTAGATGGACTCTGAATAGGCAGATGAATAAAAATATGTTGGTGTTGGTGACATCGCATAAACATTACATTTTAAAGCTGTTTTTGCAGAATAGATTCCAAACGTGGCCTGTACGAATGTGGAGGGAATTGTAAGTTTTGGGCTCATTAAAGCTGATATGTACTACCAGAGCCAGTGACTGACAGTGGCACTATCAGCAAAATGTGTGCACAGGCAGGAGTATGACTCTGTAAGCTGATCCTAGATCGTGTCATAAACCTGCAGGAACAGCAGGAGGAGCATGCGTGCTGAAAAATCAATAGTTACACCGGCGAATACAGACAGCAAAGCTTGATTTTCGGGCTAATCCGTGGTGTTGTAGAGTCTTTGGAAGATCTCAGAGCAGGATCTGTCTCTCTCTCTCTCTCTCTTTGTCTCTCTCTCTCTCACACGCACACATACACACACACACACACACACACACACACACACACACACGTAAATGAGCACACACATTGGCAGCCACTAAATATATTATCTATATATATAATAACTATTTTGAAATCAGACATGCATCAAAATATATATTATATAATGGTTTTATTTTGTGCAAAAGAAGCCATGTGTGTGTGTGTGTGTATGTTCGTGTGGTGTGTGTGTGTGTAGAGGGCTGCTGGCTGCCTGCCTTGCATCAGTTCTGCTCATCATCACCAGACCTCACACACACACACACACACACCCACACACCCACACACACACACACATACATACACACACACACACACACACACACACACACACACACACACACACATCTTGAACCATGTAACCTTGAGATTGCAGCGAACTAAATAAATATAAATATATTTTCTGCACATAATGTTTTTGCATGATCACTCGATCAATCTCTATATTAGAGCTGCATCCTGACCCTGACTCTCGGGTTATCAGAGGAATGGAGGAAACAAAGCTTTCTGAGGCTTTGAACTACTGAAACCCATCACTTCCTAAAGCCTTTTGAAATGTTAGTGTTGCACATCTGCTGGTAAAATGCATGTAAATACATTGTGAAAGCTAAATGACACAATGATTTGGAGGTTGTCTGCATATATATTCATTATATTCTAGGGACAATCTGTTATGTTTTCAAATAAACAAACATGAATCTACTAACAATAAATAAGCCTTTATATTTAGCCCTTAGAGTTAAGGTTAATTAAACACCAAAGGTGAAAGGCTTCCTATTCTGCTTTTCTTTGTCTAGCTCTGACATCCATGAAGAGCCACAGAAACAAATATAGCTTGGGCAGCTCTGATATATGTTTGTAAGAACATTACATTGGATCTTTTAGATCTTTACAGTCTCCTTCGTTATTGTTCTGCCACGTGCCAGTCGTTGTCGTATTTCTTGACCGCTGGATCTTTTGCTGTCAGTAATTGATCTTAGTAGGCATGAGCTGTCCATGACTTCCACATCTTCGTTATGAATGGTAAACTTAGTTTTTTTTTTTCCTGTGTTGTCATCATTGTTTTTTTTTTCATGTTGAGCTGAATTTCCATCATTTTACGCTGTTCTTTAACTTTTCTTATAAGGGCCTTCCTGATTTTCTACTGTTAATGACATGTCATCTGCATGAGTGTTAATAATAACAAGCTTTTTAGTGTTTTTTCCACCAATCTTGAATCCTTGATCATCTTGCGTATTATGCAACCTTGTCTTACTCCTTTGCTGTGTTTGTTTGTCCATTTTCTCTTATTGATCAGTGTAGAGGCTCCTCACTTATGCATTGTTCATACATTATTCATACATTAACATGGTTGACATCAGTGAAGCAAATGTTGCCTTCTTTTTTAAATTCCTTCACTTTTTCAGTAATCCAGCATATATCAGAAACCATGTCTTCTGTTCCTCTGCCTTTTTTGACTCCAGCTTGCATGATTCGTAAGGCTTTCTATTTCGGCAATGGTCTCAGAACCTGTCTGAATTCATTTTCTTGCACTGGAGGGTCTTCCAGCAAAAGTGTCTTGGCGATTTCCGTTCTTTCTAGAGGTCTTTGAGCTGAGCTCTCTTTCTCATGCGTCAGCATGAGCAACTAGACATCCAAAAGGCTTTAACTGTGTCATGCACACAAGCTGTACTCTGAAGAATCTTTAGCTCTTCCACATGTTGAGTGCCTTCCAATCTGCGGGTCCCATCTTCTCAGTAATCATTCTGTTGTGTCTATCAGTGTAGTTTTCTTGGTAAAACCACAGTGGTTTACCATTGCCTTCTTTTGCACAGCTTAGTTAATGTGTTGCTGTTATCACCCTCTGTGATCATCCACCACGTACATACAGCTGTTTTGCTGCTGTCCAATATAGGTAGGTTAAGTCTGGCACCTCTGCTGAGTCCTTTCTACCATGGGTGATCAGGAATAATGGGTCTTTACATGCAAGCCTCATTGCCTCTTCTTGTGTCAATACGAGACACAGGGTACTATACTGTAGAAAAAGGCCTTTTTGCTGAAATTACATTACCTTTGAGGCACTGCTTTGAGTAGGCCCATCATTTGTTATCAGTTGCCCAGTCAGAGACTTAGTGCTGTTCCTGAGACAGATTATACAGTAAAACAAACAAAAACAAAACTGTTTCTTGAATGCCTTTCATTCCACACCAGCTTATGAAGCACAGTAAATTCTATGATCAGGCCATGTATTTCATTCTGTTTCATTTCTAACGGATCAGTGGCAGACTCAAAAATGCTGAGTCATCAATTCATGTGCTTTTCTTCTCTCTCCCTCTCTCTCTCTCTCTCTCTCTCTCTCCCTCCCTCTCTCCCTCTCTCTCTTTTTGGATGACCATATGGAGCTGACTGCTTTGTGTGTGTGTGTGGATTCATGGCAGAATGAGATATGCAGCTGAATCCTCTTGAAACTGGGTCTGCTCTCACAATACTGTGTGCCGTTGCTTTCAGAGAGAAAGGCCAAGGCAGTGAGAAGTTATTTCCGAGAGGGTTTATCACAAAATACACCCAGACACTCAAAAGCGTGCCTGTAGAAAGCAATGCCTTCCTACTCACATGGCAGCATTTGCAGCAAAAATACTCACCGTTTGGTACTGAGTCATAATTCAAAGGATTCCATGTACAAATAGACTTTACATCAGTTTGCATCCGAGGTGGTATGATTTGCAGTGTGTAAGTTCCAAAGTCCACTGAGGTATGGTTGCTGTCAGACTTTTAATTAAATCTAATCTAATCTGGTGTAAATCTGCGGTGTCTATAGTGTACAGTTAATTGCTACAGTCATTTTCCTCAGAAAATTAGAAAACCTTAGAAAACCTGTTCACTGAAAACACATTTACAGTAAAAACCAATGGGCAGGTGTCTGTTAGGTGTCTGTTATATTGAGTTCGTTTCTTTTTTTTAGTGTAAGAGAACATTCTGAAATAACTGAAATAACTTCTGTTATACAGGGCTCCAGATGGCGACTAAAATGGTCGCCAATGCGACTAGATTTTTCATTTTGCGACTAGTTTTTTCATTTTAGTCGCCAATGGCGATCGTCTCTCACAACCAAGAGAAATTAAAATAAGT
>JBBPCZ010120751.1:0-27821 GCA_037974445.1 Brycinus macrolepidotus | reverse complement strand
CACACACACACACACACATATATATATATATAAATATATATATATATATATATATATATATTTTTTTTTTTTTTACTTTTACCTTAATTAAAATTGCATGTTGTGTTGTTGCAAATGTTAAAAGTACATAATATGCACATTACTCTACAGTGCCCCCTCCTGATTTTTTGGGGTTTTACATATTTATATTTCTCAACTTTATTGGTTCAGATCAGAACTACATTTTATGAGTCAAAGATAACATGGATAAACACAAACTAGTTATGAAATGATTCCATTTATTGAAGGAAAAAGGCCTGTGTAAATACAATCTGGCCATGTATTAAAGAAGAGTGCAAGAAGAGATGGGTTATACAGCAAGACAATGATCTGAAGCACGAAGTCCTTAAAAAAATAAGATTTTGGGGAGGCCTAGTCAAAGTTCAGATTTGACCCACATTGAAATTCTTTGGCAAGACCTTAAATGCGCAGTTCGCCTCTAAAACCCTCCTGTGTGACAAAATTAAAGCAATTATATAAAGAGTGGACCAAACATCCTCCACATGGCTGATATAGGTGTTGCAAAACTTTTCTACTTCAACAGATGAAATGATTATAAAAATGTGGGGTTTTTTGTTTCCTCACATTCTCTTGTTCTTCTATTATATTTTGTATGAGAATGTGAAACTAGTTAGTTTGATAAATAGAAAAGAAATAGAGAAAATTAAGTATACACTTTTTATGGCACTATACAATGTGAATGTATGTTTAATTATGTTCACACAAATTATTTTTTAGCTTAATGAGAAATATTTTTTATTCTAGAATGATAATGTACACAAATACCTAACTTAAATTGCTATCTAGTATCATTGAAACATTTATTTAAAACTTACATTTATTTGAGACAGCACAAAAAGTTGGGAATGGCAACACATTTTATTTTGTTCAGAGCACCTGTTCACCTGTTTAATTTGCGTTTACTCTAAACTAATGAAATATTTAAATGATTCATCTTATGAAGGTAATAGAACAGTAAATGTTCACTACAAGGTCCATACTGTGCAATGTTTCAGCATGTGGTGTTCCTGATTGGTCGCATGATTGACTGGATGGTGCCAGACATTCCAGAGGAAGTGGAAATAAAGATTAAGAGAGAACAGTACATGGCCAAGAAAGCTTTGGCCGAAAACCAGGTAAGATTACCTGTGTGGTCGGGTTTGCTGCATATTAATTCAGTTAATTATTTAGACCCAGTGTTGTAGATTAACTTTGAGGAATATGGACCTATTTTTTGGCTCTTTTCTTCAGACAAATACACAGGTGAAAGAATAGTGATGCATCACCAAATTAGAGGCTAATTAAAAAGATGAGAAATGTCCTCATATGTTGTTGTCTGTTCTTTTGAAGTCCTTAGAAGAAGCGGTTATGAATGAATCACCACCGCCAGCCTCTGAGCTCCGATACCGAGGAAGATCCCCAGCCTCGCCTCGTGACACTGACTCGCCTCCTCCAAGTTTGACTCCCGTACCCGAAGACAAACCAGAGCTGGTTTAGGGGAATGTTCTCACTTCATATTTATTCTAGAATTGCAAAAACATGAACGGAAAACAGTAGAAGGCATGTGCAAGGGGTCCTTATTTTGGGGAGCTATTCAAGCTAAAATTTGTATTAAGGTTTTCCTACTGACTGCAGTAACTTCTTTTAAGTCAGAAACATGTATTATGTAAAAAAAAAAAAAAAGGAAAACCAGGATCTTTATATAATTTTTAAACAGCAAATATGTTTCTGGCAGTAGGATCATAGTGGTTCAAATATTAAATTAGTTTGTATTTAGCAACAAGGGACTCTCTTACTGTTTCATAGTGTCTGATGAACCCAGAAGAAATCACTGAGTGGGAGTTATCCTCACTCACAAAAAACATCACTCTAATCCCTGGTGTTTCACCTCTATCCAAGAGATGGGAAGGGAATTTAGTGGATTTATCAATTAGACTGAGGATTTATTAGTGGACTTGTCCATTGATTTGGTCCATCAAGCCTAAAAGCCTAAAAGCCAAACCTAATATGTAAAACCAAGCAAGTATGGGTTTAACTTTGTGTTTTCTAATAAGAATTTTAAAACAGACACTCAAAAACTATGAATCATATTGATTGACTGTCATACCACCACCACCACCTTAACAATGTCAACAATACTGAAACACAGTGCTGTTACATCGGGGGTGGGGAATGTGGAGAGCGAGGTACAGACGCAGGATTCCCTTGTAGGGTTTTTATTCATAAACACAAACCCAAACACAACAAAGGCACAAGGGCCTAAAACACATATACTACTGGAGATACAAAAGGACAGATAGATGAGGGGCTCCCTTAAGGATGCTTGATGGTTGACCGACACCAGGGAATGAACACAAGCATCTTAAATATACACAGGACTTAACTACTAAACCAATTACCACAGACAATTACTTAACACAAAACACAAGACAGCTGATATTAACACATCTTTTCAAAATAAGAGTTCCAACTAGAAAACAACCAATTGCGGCCTCTACCGGCCTCTGGCCAGGACATGACAAGTGCAAAATTATATTTATGCATTTTTGCAAGACTTTCAAAGGATTTAGTCACATACCGTATTACCCTTACAATATTCAAATAACCTAAATAATCACTTACACAGTCTGTTTTCTCTTTTTTCCATTTGATCACTTTAAGGGCCTTAATTGACATCGGGTGAATGTAGCAATAAGATTATCCCGGACTATTCTGGAAAATGTTCTTGAATGATATTTGCATTGTGATGGAATTTGGGAACCAGCTTCATGCAGGAACATCACTAACATGTGCAGCACAGAGGCCCTCCAGGACCAGGATAAGGACACACCATCCACTCAAATACGGCTTCTATATCATTTGTGCCACAAGTGGGACAAGCGTTTATTCCTGATAGTTGAATATTGAAGTGTTTACTAGTGAAAACTCATTTTTGTTTCTCACTGGTGGAGCTTCATAATACCCATAAAAGCAAATATAATGACACCACATCATTGTTGTTAAATGGATTAAACAATAATATGTTACTTAAATGCTAACAGTATATTTATTCCTTATATTTACAATAAAGTCTTACTGTACAGTATTTTAACTGAAATACTGTCCTTTAAATTCTTTAAATTCAAGCGCTGTAGGACCAGAGCAATAAAGATCCTCAAGGACTTGAGAGCCTCACCCAGTAATAGTTTCTTTAACCAGTTAAACTCAGGCAAGAGGTTCCGCAGCCTGATGGCCAAAACTGCGAGACTCAGGATGAGTTTCTATCCTCATGCCATTAGGATCCCTAACAGAGACATACCTAACCTCTGATCCCTCCAGATGTCTCACACCTTAAGTCTGTTCTTCTTAGTCTGGATTCTTTCATGCCACTAATTTCATGCTTCACTAATTATCTTAAGTGTTATATGATTCTATTTGATGTCATGCTAATCTTTAAAACTACCACCAACTGCACACTTTTCTTCATTTTTCCCTATTTATACAATATTAAAGGTATTCAGTTTCAACTTCAACTTGATTCATTATTTCAAGCCCTATGCCACTTAGTACATTGTTCACTTTCAAGTTTTGCACTATGTTTTAGTCTACTACTGTTTTTCTTAGTTTAGTTAAGTCTACTGCTGTTTTTTTATTATTTTAATTGAGTCTACTTCTGTTTTTTAGCTTGTTCTTTCATTTTATTACTGCTACTGTCTTTTTGCACAGTCCGGGAGCGACCTAGGTAATACATTTCACTGCATAACCTGTATGTGACAAATAAACAATTCTGAATCTTGAGTCTTAAAAGGAACATTGCTGTAGTTTTTGTTAAAAAAGACATGAAATCTGAATATAATTTATCCCCCTCTGTATCGTCTGTCTGGTCTTCACTATACTGCAAAATTTAGCAATGTAAATTGTTCATTGATACCAATAAACTACAAGATGTGAGACACACACAAATGAACAAAAGTATTGGGACGCCAGACCATTACACGAACAGGGGCTTTAATGACATTGCATTCTAAGACACAGAACTTAATATGGAGTTGGTCCCCCCTTTGCAGGTATAACAGTTTCCACTCTTCTACGAAGGCTTTTCACAAGATTTTGGAGTTTATGTGGGAATTTGTGCCCATTCATTCTGTAGAGCATTTATGGGGTCAGGCACTGATGTTAGACTAGAAGGCCTGGCTCGCAATGTCCGTTCCAGTTCATCCCAAAGGTGTTGGATGGGGTTGAGGTCAGGGCTCTGTGTGGGCCAGTCAAGTTCTTCCACAATTAACTCATCCAACCACGTCTTTATGGACAGGGCTCTCAAGTTTTGAAGACAGGCAAGAGTGAGACTTTGTCTGTGGCCGATGCGATCTGTGGAGGGGGGGTGTCTTGGTATGCTGAAGCATTAAGATTGCCCTTCTTTGGAAGTAAGGAGCCACCTGAAATTAATAATTAAGAGGTGTGTCCCAATACTTTTGTCCATGTAGTATGGACTTTTATTTTGAATTCTCGTGTTTGCAAGAATGGGAGGACCAAAGAGGAGCTGGGATGATGTTTTTTTCCCGGGTTTTCAGACTCAGGGCTGTTTCTGGTACTAAGCTGAAGAATTGATTTCGGCTGCTTTTTATATATCTTTTTGTTCAGTCGTGTACACTTCGTCGTTGTGTTTCTAAAAAATGTTTTCTTCAGTGTGGTCGTTGTTACGGAAACGAAGTTACATTACTAATGTTAGCTCTCCTGCTAACCGCCATTAACTCCTGTGTTTTGATAAAGTTCTGGTCCTAAAGTTAATTAACCTTATATATTGGCTCCTAATAACAGATATTTGTCCTATTTTGTGTGCTTCGACCAGACCTGCTGCATGACTGGACATTTTATAAAAGTTCTTGGTAATAATTTGAAAGCGGTCTGAGTACAGTAGGAGGGCGAGTCTAAAATTGTCTTCACCTTAATGCTGATGTAAAGCAGCTGCTGCATCATTCAGGAGGAAAATTCGAGTAAGAAACCAGCTTTGTCTTTATAAACTCCAAAGTAGTAAGTTTGTAAACTTGGCTTAGTTGATGTAACTCAGCTTTGCGTGTTTAAGATACACTGTATGGGCAAAAGTATTGGGACGCCTCATCATTACACCAGCAGGGACTTTAATGATATTGCATTCAAATACATAGACTTCAATATGGAGTTGGTCTGCCTTTGCAGGTATAACAGCTTCCACTCTTCTCGGAAGGCTTTCCACAAGATTTTGGATTGTTTCTGTGGCAGTTTGTTGCCCATTCATTCTGTAGAGCATTTATGGGGTCAGGCACTGATGTTGGACGAGAGGGCCTGGCTTGTAATCTCAGTTCCAGTTCATCCCAAAGGTGTTGGATGGGGTTGAGGTTACAGCTCAGTGCGGGCCAGTCAAGTTCTTCCACACCGAACTCATCCAACCATGTCTTTATGGACCTTGCTTTGTGTACTGGGGCACAGTCACGCTGGAATAGGAAAGGACCTTCCCCGAACTGTGTCCACAAAGTTGGAAGCATGGCGTTGTCCAAAACGTCTTGGTATGCTGAAGCTTTAAGATTGCCCTTCCCTGGAAGTAAGGGGCCTAGCCCAAACGCTGAAAACCATGTATCCCAATACTTTTGTCCATATAGTGTACATCGCCCTAAGCATCAGTCAGACGCTGGCATATAGGTCTCCTTATTAGCAGTTTTTGTTTCATTCAGACTATCAGGGCTGCACAGTATATTGTTGATTGATCGATATCATAATATCTGTCTCTGTAATACTGATATTGCATAAGGCTGCAATATGCAAATGAGCCTCTAAGCAACCGCAGTGTTTCTGACAGGACATCACAGCTCCAGGTGTCTTACTGTGTGCCATGATGTGTAGAGGTCTTTATGTAGTCCAACAAAAGTCAAATTATTTTTGGCCCGTCTTTAATCTGTAAAGACACTAATCAGTGTCTTTAAAGGGCCTATATTCTACATTTTCCTACTATTTAATTTTTCCACGTCTCTTTTTATCTTTTAGAATTAAAGAGAATTTTTTTGTTACTGTGCCTTTAAGACATATGTAAATGATCTTATTTCTGATTGGCTGCCCTCTATTGCAGCAACACGGACTAAAAGTCTCCTTAGAACTTCAGCATGATTGGGCATGACTAAACTGCTGTAGGTTGAATAATGAAATATATGTAAATATTTTGGTTTTGTGACATCACAAAAACTAATTAGAAAACAGGCTGTTTTTGTAGCTTGTTTTCCACACATGGACTGTGTGTGGAAGGGGGGAGTAAACATACAATTTTAAACAATATTTACAGTCTTTAACCCTTTTTAATTACAGAAAAGTGATATGGGCCCTTTAGTGTCTTGAAAGGCATCTCATTTGCAATTATGTAGCGGAAAAATCACAGTACTGCTCCAGCCTGTAAAGGTCTAGCTGTCACAACTTGGACTTCTGTGCAAACCAGAGTCTCGGTTCTTGTTAACGAATAGTCTTAATGGTGACTTTGACTACATCATGGTTGCAAGTTCTGCAAACTGGTCAAATGTGTCATTAAAATTACTCTAATTGTCGCCTGTATGTCAGTAGAGATTTAACAGCTGATGTGAGGCGATGTTTGCGAATAGCAGTTCCATCTCTCACAGCTCAGAAGGTCAGATTGACTTGTTGCATCTCTTCTGCTATCATTACAGGTTCTTGCCCTGGAAACAAAAACTGATAAGTCTACAGAGCACTTGCAGTGCGAGACAAAACGCTGAAAGTGATGCCGCCAGTGTCTGAAGCAGAGCCGGAGCTGGTGCAGGAAGACTCAGGAAAACTCACCAGGGCAGACTGCTTGTGCCCCATCTGTCTTGAGATCTTCTTGGAGCCTGTCACTCTGCCGTGCACTCATACCTTCTGCAAGCCTTGCTTTCTGGAGACGGTTGACAAGGCCAATTTGTGCTGTCCTCTGTGCCGAAAGCGAGTGTCCACTTGGGCCAGGCTTAATGGCAGGAACAAGACTCTAGTGAATGTGGAGCTGTGGAATCGTATCCAGGATGCCTTTCCCTCACAGTGTCAGCTGAGACTAAATGGAATTGATGTGGAAGAAGATATGAACAGTATGTGGAGTATTTGCTTTCTGTTTCTGTGTATCTTCTAAAATGCCACATGAAGCCACGACTCACACAAGTTCACTGGTTTGTTTTAAAGCATTTTTAATACAAGATCATGGAGGAGAGCTTCAGTCTGCCTATTACATGAAACCATTTGGAGCACAGACATGTAGTACTGTGTAAAAGTCTTAGGCTCTGGTGCGAACTGTTTAAAGCTGTTTATCTGAGCATTATGTGGACTTTCTGCCAACAAATACACAGGTTGACATTAGAAAAAAACAAGAAAGCATTAAATAATATAAAGATTTGTTTTGTTTGTAAAAAGTACTTGAAGTTTTGTGAGCTGGCTTGAAGAACACAGGTTCGTTTCCAGATTTCCTTCTGAATGGTTTAGTTAACACCTGAGTTGAGTCAAAGCATAAAAACCTGTTCAGGGATAGTTTAAGACCAGGGCCTGGACGTGCTGACCTTTATACAGCCTGCTGAGGGATAAGGGATCTTGAGATGCACTTTAAATGAGGTTAAGTAGATTTAATTCCAGCATGGTACCCTCCAACCAAGACATTAATGCAAATTTGTACTATTTTTATTATACTTATAAAGAAGACTTATGTTTTGCTGGGGAGTGCATTAGCTGTCAGGGCCTGTCTGATTCAGGGATCTCATCTCATCTCATCTCATGTTTTTTGTTGCATAATTAAAGTATAATTAAACTGAAGTACTATTTTTGATTATCTTTACTTCATAAGTCTGTGTTCTCCTTTCCTCTTCTTAGTCTTTATTCCAAGACCAAAGGTTAGTCAACCAGGAGAGCTCAGGCAAGAGTATGAAGACCAGATTAGCAAGGTAACGGAGACTGTCGATGTTGGTCACTATGCTGGCAGCAAAGCTGCTTGACTGTGATTTCTAAAGTGCTATGGTTTGGGTGCTAATGGTTTTCATTCATCTTATGAAACAGCTTGTAGAAGAGAAACGAGCCTTGGAAGAGGCAGAGAGGAGGGCCAGTGAGGAGTACATCCAACGCCTCCTGGCTGAGGAAGAGGAGAGAATTGCAGAGGAGAGGAGGAGGCAGGAAAAGTGGCAGCTGGAGGAAGATGAAAGATTGGCCAGAGTGCTCAGCCAAGAGCTGGCGAGTGTCATAATGGTCTTGCTGTGTAGGATCTGAGAATGCATTATGCCTTATGCATGTACTTAATAATGTAAAACTTAATACAAACTTTTTGTCTGTGGCAATACATGTTGGCCCTTTAATGAACCAGATAGGAAGCAAACATTTGATTTTGGTTCCTTTTGTTTTTGCAGAACTCGACTCCAGTTTTGGAATCTCAGGCGAATTTCAAACAAAATGATGCTGCTTCAGCAAAGAAAAAGAAACCCAACATTGGACAAATTGACAAGTGAGTTATCCTTATTCTATAGTTGTTTGTGTGCACAAACATACATGTAACACTTTTTCATGTAGGTTTATTAGCAGAATGTAATTGTAAAATAGTATTTAGTTGTAAATAATATTAAACTTTTTTTAGGTTTCTGCGCCCAGTGCCTTTTCGAAACCCAAGTGCTGAGACCAGTTTGGTCACCAACCATTTGGCCAATAAGGTGCCTCCTCTCTTTAAAATAAATAAATAAATAAATAAATAAACAAATCTATTTGACTTCGGCATCTATACAGTATATTCAGATGCTACATGTTGATGTTTTATTCAAGGGAATGTTTACTATCGCTCTGCTTTATTTGTAATAAATAAAGCAATATATATGTAATAAGTAAAGCAGTTGTAATTTTCGTTGCTTAATTTGTGCCTTTTTCTGCCCTTTCACTTCTTTAGGAAAACATTTTGGACACCCCAAAGACGATTTGGCCTTGCTCCGTGGAGCCTTCCAGCACTGAAATGCCTATTTTGGACTTTTGTAACAAACCTTCTACCTCAAACTCAGACCCAGGTCATTCTGATCAGCTTTCTGGCACTTCTATCAGAACAAACTTCTCCTCCAAAAGGAAGACTTTAGACAGTGAGCTGGCAGACACTGATCTATGCAAGAGGCCCTGTGGCTCTGCACAGCCTGAATCACCTGCACGGGAGGATCTTCTGCATGAGCTGGGCGTGCAGGAGGAAGCTTTGTGGAAACGCTACCAGCAGGAAGAGCAGGACAGACTGTTGGCCCAGAAGCTTCAGAGGGAGCTGGACCGGGAGGTGGCTGTGGACCGCAGGAAGGGCTCTGCTGACGGTTATCTGCTGAGGCAGAAAAGCCATTCTTCCACTTGCACTCCAGGAGAAGAGAAGAAGAGGGGTAATGCTAGTGACCTTAGGGCTAAGGCAGAAGGAGGTAACACTGGGAAGAAAGTGCCCAGAACCACTTCCCAGCTTGAAGCAAAAAACCCCAAAAAAAGCCCAGTTTCCACTCAGGGGTCACCTTCCACAGCCTCCGCAGTGCAGAGGGGCACAAAGCAGACAACCCTTACTGAAATGTTTCCCAACATGGGCAGCTGACCTTGAAGGGACACTTTAAAAACACCACAAGTTGTAAACCTTTCAGACGTTTCACTGTTAACTAAAAGGCTGCAGTTTAAAGACACATCTAACTTTCAGTACAAATCTTTCTTTTAGTACTAATCATTTTCAGATGTTCAGATTTTGGGAGCGCGAAGGAGACGTTTGTGTGGAGTGTAACAAAGTCTTTGGTTTACAGGTTAAGAGGTTTGCAGGTTGGGTGTGCCGAGTGGTTGTGATAATTGCTGTAAAATTTGTATTAATGTCCCTAATTTTCAGTAAATATCTAGTTCATTTTAAATGAATAAAAAAAAAACATTGAAAGCTTATGTTGTCAAATTATGCCATGTGCAAGTGAAAAAAGAAAGCAAAAAATGGACTTTGGGTTTTGATTAACGATTTAAAGAGTGGGGAACACTCCTTAAACAACTTGTACACTACACAACCTCTGGTAGTATCTTGTCAGTTTACTGTTTCTTATCATTGATATAAATCAATCAACCATTTTATGGTTCAAATTATATGTAGCTTAGAAAACTTTCTGTATAATAGACAGGAAGATCAAACAATTAGATACATTTATGATTAGTTTTTTTTTTTTCTTAGGAGAAACCAATCCTGGTAAAAAGGTGTATATTTGCTTGTAGAGTTGGATTTGCCATGTGATTGAGAAATTGTACATACTTTTGTATGTACAAAAAAAAAAAGCTTTTTTTGACCATTAATTATACAAAATTCCCTTCATAGAGTTCAGTCTTTGCCATTTCCTTTTATGGCACTATTGTTTCAAACCAGTAACAAGTCAAACAAGTGCCTGTCAGTGCACTTGTGATCTTGGGTGTGAGTAACAGTGAGTTAGTGACTAATATTCCTTTTTTCCAGTGCTATGCTAATAACCCTGTGACTAGAATTCCAGGTCATGTTCATAAGCAGTTTTAACAGCTTAAGGGGGGGGGGGGGGAGGCAGAATTGTGAAGGCCAGACAGCTGGGTCAGAGCATCGACAAACCAGCAGGTCTTGGGAGGTGTTCCCAGTATGCAGTGGTTGGTACCAGCCAAAAGTTGGAAGGACAATTGGTGAACCGGCAACTGGGTCATCGATGTCCAAAGCTTACAGATGTGTATTAGGAATAAAGACTAGCCTGTCTCGGAACAGATCCCACAGAGGAGCTGCTTTTGATGAAAAAAATCATGCTGGCTAGGATAGGTGTGAGTACACAGTGCATTGCAGTTTGCTGTATATCTAACTGTGTAGCTGCAGACCGGTCAGAGTATCCATACTGACCCCTGTCCGCAGTCAAAAGTGCGTACAATGGCCACGAGAGTATCAGAACTGGACCATAGAGTAATGGAAAAAGCAGGGTCGTTCTGATGAGTCACATTTTCTTTAACATGTGGACGACCAGGTGAGTGTGCATTGCATACCTGCGCAAGAAAAATTGTTCAGGATCGATTTGAGGAACATGATAAACAGTTTAAGGTGTGATCTTGGTCTCTAAATTACCCAGGTTTCCCCAGACTCCCAACAGAGCATTTGTGGGATGTGTTGGATACAGTAGTCCACACCATGGAGGCCCCACTTCACAACTAAAAGGATGTTCTGCCTGGTGTGGATACCAGGGCACACCTTCAGATGTCTTGTGGAGTCCATGTCTTGATGAGTCAGAACTTTTTCGGCAGCACAAGGGCCTACACAATATAAGGCAAGTGGTTTTGATGACTGATCGGTGTATGTATGAGTATAAAATATGTTTACATGTTTTCTACTTCCAATTTACCTTATGGTGCCTTGTAAGATTGGTTTAGATTTTTTGTAATTCTTTTATATTGTTTGCTGATTGCTTACACATTGAAAACAAATGCTTAGATAAAAGCATAAAAACCTTCACTTTTGTAACCATACCTTTAACCATGGCACCAAAAGTACACATTTTCTGCTTTGCACTTTCTTTGCAATTCTGCAAAACCCTTTTTGCAAAACAATAAACACAATTACTTACCTTAGATACTTCATTTATCTTGCAATTATTGGGAAAACACCCCTATACTTTATATATATATATATATATATATATATATATATATATATATATGTGTATTTTATATGTATATATATTTATGTCTTTTTATGTAAATTTGTATATTGTAATATATTTCCTGTAAAGTGACCTTGAGATATATATATATTACAATACGTATTCCAACTATTCCTGCACTGTATGCTTGTGGTGAAAGTACTTAATATTTCCCCATATTACATATAAGGACTTTTCCTTAGCCCTAAAGGCCTTAATGGAGCAGGTAAGACGGTGTGCACTAAATAGTTTGCTCAGTGCAGGGACTTTATTTCATGATCATTTTGTAGAGCATGTTCTTACAGTTTGTTCACCATCAGCCTATGTCTACTTTGTTGGTGGCATGTGGAGAAGCCATTAGAGAGGGGGTCCAAGGTTTGCTAGCAAATGTAGCTATTCTGTCCCAAAGGCTTATGGTTTACAGAATGGTGTGCAGAGTAGTTCCTGCCCACCTCCCTAAGAGCTGGAGTTAGGCAACTCAGTGGCTCAGTGGTTAACTCGTCTGGGCAGCTGGTGGCCTGGTGGTTAGGCAGTTGCCCCTGTGATCAGAAGGTTGTGCATTTGAATCCCAGGACTGCCAAAAGCACAGGTGAGGTACCCTTGAATAAGGTACTGTCCGCCCACAGTGCTCCCTGACGCTGCCTTGTCAGCTGCCCACTGCTTTACTCAGGTGAATGGGTTAAATCCAGAGGACAAATTTCAAACTGTGCTGTGGTGTGTTCACACATGACAGAATGGCCACTTTACACTTAGATGGTGGCCTCACTGCAGGCTTTTCCATCATGTAGTTGGCCTGCTCACAGTGGCCCCTTAATTTGTCGCAGGTGCCATCAGTCAGGTGATTTTAGCAGGGAGTGTGATGATACACGTGCTTGCTCTTCTATTGGTCCATGTACTTTGGCCTCTCAACCCCTCACACTAGAGAAATGAGGCTCACTGTGATGCATAACCATGGCTCAGATGGGCTGTCTCTTGGCTCAAGGGTTGGTTCTATGTCCAGGTTAATGTCCTACTGGCCAAAGATTGATGTCGTGATTGGTGGGGTCACCAATCCATGCTTGTTATATACTAGTTCCATGGTGTCCGTTTTTTACAACAGATTGAGCCTTGGGGTCATGACTGCCTCCTGTCTTGTTTACTGCTTCCTGCTTGCTGCTTCAGTCAGCGAATGGACTGGTAATTTCATACATTTGGATATTTGGAGCTAGATGTGGCTTTTTTGAGTTAAGGCGATACCCCCTTTGTAGGATCCTAGTCAAAGATCCTTAATTTCTGGTGTCTTGAGGATCAATGTTACAAGCCAGTGTTATCAAGAGCTTTTTGGGGATACAAGCCCCTTCTCTTTTTAAGAAAGATTACAGGTCCTCTGTGTTATAGGCCACTGGGGCACCATCGATCTGTTGCTCAGGACCCAAGGGACCCCGTTGGTGCTATCCGGCCATGCCACAAGTCTTAAGCTTTTGCTGTTAAGGCTGCTAGCTGGTCTTATAGTCTCTGCATGTCTTGTTCAGGTTATTGGATGTACCGTTTATTTTCCGGTAGTTAATGTGTACTACTGGAGCTCTTTTTTTTTATCTACATGTTGGCCTTGGTTCTTTAAGTAGTCATCAGTCAACCCACAGGAGTCATTGGGGTGCACCTCAGCCACCATTTCCTCCCATGTGACCACCAGTTCTGTACAGGATAGGATAGAGGCAGGGGACTTGTATGTGTTGGCTGGGATTAACATCTGGAGTTTAAGTCCCTATCGCAGAGATACAGCACAGTCTTCTGTGCCCATGAAGTTGATCAAGGCTGTGCAAACCTTATTTTCCATGACATTCCCTTACTTGATGATGTCCCAGTTTGGCAGAGGTACAGACAGAGTCTGCCATTGGAGTATGAGGTGATGAAGGCCCATATCAGTCAGATTCTTGAGGCTCAGGTTATTAGGGAGAGTAGGAGAACCTATGCTGTTCTGGCTAGAAAGAAGGACGGGAGTCTATGCATATGCATGGAATACCACCTGCTTAATAGCAAGATGAGGAAGGATACCTTTACCTTGCATAGAGAAGAGTTAGATGTAGTTTCAGGGGCCTGCTGGTTTTCTGGCCAGCAGCTATAACCAGACCCTGGCCTCAGAGGAGGACAAACCAAAGAAAGATTTTTGCACTCCTTTTGAACGGAACTGAATGCCATTTTAATTGTGTAATGCCCCAAGCACCTTCCAACATTTGATCCAAAAAATTGTGTGGGAGCCAGCAGTATCTGTTCCTGCTTCTTTATCTTGATAACATCATATGGTTCCATTCTTCTTCTACATTTTAGCACCTCCAGCGGTTGAAAGCTCCAAAAGGAGGGTTCGAAAGCTAAACTAGAGAAGTGTGTATTTTTCCAACAAGAGCTTTGCTATTTGGGAGTTTCTACAGACGCTGCAAAAACTGAGGATGTGGTCAAATGGAGTATTTTCATTATGCATCAGAGTTGTACTCATTTTTGGGGTTTTGCAGCTATTACAGGCACTTTAGAAGGACTTGCCCTTCTGCATAAGCAAACACATGTGATTCAAGGCCACGCACCTGCTCCGGGACGGATCTATACAAATTTCTCATGCCTTTTTATTCTGGAGATCGGTTCTTGGGACTGTTCTCTCTCAGGAGCAGTTGGGTAACATTAGACCTGTAGCTTATGGCAGATGTGGTTTATGGCAGAATAAGCACAGCATAGCAACTCCATTAAGCTGGAATGTTTGGCACTGTTGTCATGTCATGCAAGTTCCAGGAGTATCTGCTGGGGCACAAGTGTGTGGTCTTAACTGACAACAATTTGGTACTTACATTTATGTACTGGTATCAGATATTGAAATTGAGGGTGGTATTGCTTGGAATCTTAGCTCACAATACCTTTACTTTCCTTTGGAGTAGACTGGCTCATTTTATTTAACCAGTTTTAATCATGATTTATTTTTGTTTTCAACTAACTTGTGCCTCTCTCTCTCATACACATTCACATACTCTTTGATCTTGAGTCGAAGCGGGTGTCTCCAGTTGGTTAAGTCCCCTGATTCTGGTCAGTTGTATTTGATTTGATTCATGTGTGATGTTTGTAGTGTCCTGATTTCTTCCTACTATTTATTAGCCTAGTTCTGGCCTTTTCTTAGTAGGCTGCTGAGCTATATAGCTTTGTGCATGCCTTGGAGTGTAGTGTCATGTTTGAATGTTTTTTGATATTTGGTTTTAATGTTAATACAATTTTGTGAAATGACATCTCTGGTATTTTAAATGGGTCAAACCTGTCAGACCTTATTGAGGACCATATTGAGAGGACAATCCTCTGCTTACTTGGGGTGAAACTTCCATACGTGGGGTTGGTTGACCTACTAGATCTTTCTTACTCCCCCTGCACCATGGAATATCTCACCTGCCTTCTGCCCTGTTCATCAGTGGAAAGAGATCTTCACAGGACTGACACTGACCAGATATTATTTGGGCAGTGGAGTATCCTTAGCATTGCAGTAAGACTTACATGGTTAACACTTACTTCTCACCTGCCTACTGCCCTGTTCTTCAGGTGAAAGAGATCTTACATGGTTGTGCATGGTATGCTAGTATGAGTGTATCAGGCTATTTCTAAGTGATAGTGATCATTCGGTCATACGTGAACACACCAGAGCACACAGTGCGAATAGCACGAAATTCTTCCTCTGCATTTAACCCATTCACCAAGTGAAGCAGCGGGCAGCCAGGAACACGGCGCCCGGGGAGCAGTGTGTGGGGACGGTACCTTGCTCAAGGGTACCTCAGAGGTGCCTAGTGGTCTTGGGAATTGAACCCATGACTTCCTGATCGCAGGGCGAATGCCCTTACCACTAGGCTACCAGCTGCCCCATAGATCGTCTTCTTTTTCTAATACATACGTCGTCTTCTTTTTCTAGATTTCTACATTTTCTTTGCACAGTTTGTGTCCCTAGTACAATGTCAGTGATGCTGCTGTGCTGAGAATGAAAAACTACTGGAATAATGTGAGGTCAGTAATAGTCACTTTCCATTGGACAGACCAGTAGGTGGTAAACTGCAGCAACAGACAGACTACAGTCAGTAACTGTAAACCTACAAAGTGGACCTATATTGTAAATATAGGTAAAATGGCCATTAAATTATATTATAATTTATACTCACTCTCTTGAAAAAGGTCCAACATCTTGCCAAATGACACATTTTGCCAGGAAAAATAATATATTCTGGCATTTCTTCAGTGACAAGAAAAGCCCCTATTTCCAGTTTAACCAGCCATATCACAAGAAGCCAGAGATGTTCACCACCCCCACAGCTGCAAGCCAGATTTAGGACTCTTCTTCCGTCCTTCGCCTCTCAACAACAGTTTTGCTTTAAGTAAAGCAAGACTTGGATTGATTTCTGTGCCTTGGGTTCTGTCACTGAATGGAACACTGAATGGAAAATAAACACATACAGTCGCTTCATACATCAGATTATATATTGTACATCCCTGCAACAATAATAATCCATACCATGGCCTTATAAACAATAATAGATGTATAGACTGTGTGTGTATGTGTGTCGGACTAATAGAGGAAGGAAGATATTTGCTGTTTATGACCAGTACCCTCGAAGGTTCCTCATCCTGAGGTACTTATGACACCTCTTTTTCCCAGCTGCTCACACACTCCTGTGGAGATAAACACAACAGCTGATCTTCTACTGCTTAGGGACAGGTAAAAGCTTTTTGTTTTTTTCTTATTTGATTGGTAAAAGTCTTTGTCTTTTGGAAAAAAAAAGTACAAATGTTATTTCTAATCAGAAGATAATGTTAAATAGCACACTGAGATTGAGGGTTGATAGTAGACTGATGGTTCACTGGTTGTTTATATCCAGGTTCGCAAGTCTGTACAGATGTATTCTGTTCACTGTGCGAGGTGTCTGGGTTTTGCAATGGTTCCTTTGGGAGTTCTGAGTGCGCTGGCAAGTCTGCTGCTGCTTTTTCCTGACCTGCAGTACAGCTACCTGAAGGAAGGTCACGTGACCCCAGACGCTCAGTATTGCACAGGCATGTGGCTATCTGGATTTGTTGTAAGTGCTAAACTTTTGGGATAACATTATTATTATTATTATTATTAGTAGTAGTAGTAGTAGTAGTAGTAGTAGTCATAGTAGTGTGATGGTTATCATGATTATTGTTATTGTTGTTATCATTATTATTATAATTGTTATATTCTTTATTATTATTACCAGTAATATAGGTAACAGCATTATTTTCATTATTATTATTAGTAGTATGATTGTTATGACTATTATTATTTTTATTGTTGTTGGTGGTGGAAACATTATTATAATTGTTGTATTCATTATTAGTATTATTAGTAGTTGTATTAGTATTATTATTAGTAGTAGTATTAGTATGATGGTTATGATGATGATTATAATTAGTGTATTGATAATTATTATTGTTAATACTACTACTACTACTACTACTACTAATAATAATAATAATATTTAATTATTCCTGTATTCCGGTCCATTATTTCCAGTTAAATGGATACTTTTTGTTTGTTTACTCCAGTGTAATGTGTTTGTTCATGCCTGTTGAATACTGAACACTTAATTTTAACCTGGTGGTTCTTCATGAGCAGGATCAACACCCCCCTTAAATCTCTGATGTAGCCAGATATGGACATTAATGAAAAACAGTGGGCAATAAACCTCCATTTCCCATTTTCTTTTCACCACATGGTCATCTGTTTGGTGGCTTTTTTGCTTGAGTGTGACATTTTGTCATGAGAATGTGCTCTGAGTCTATTAGTTACAGCATATTGCTCGCTCTAACCAGACTGTGTGTGTGTGTGCGGCGTGTGTGCGTGCGTGCGCCCGTGTGCGTGTTTTGTCAGGTGCTTGTTGCTGCTCGTGGTTTTGCCTCTAGATATACAAAAGAAGGATGCTGTCTTTTCAGAGCGGATGTGAGTATGATCATTTTTTTTTTAATTTAGTTTGTGATTAGACATCAATGTCACGTTTAGACTTTTAGACAATGTCACATCTAGAGGATTTCAAAAAGGCTGAATTAAAAAAAAAAACTTACCATTATGCAGCTACGTGAAGCAGAACTGTACTAAATAATAGGGATATTGCGATACAACCCAAGATTTGAATTACATGTACATTCACAATCTGATATTCTCATGATATTGTGAAGAATAATGATGGCTGTGTCAATGTTGTTCGATAATTTTCTAAAGAGACTAAAGGCAAGAGGGGTACATGTATGGACCTGAATGTACTGGAGTGGGTTGTTGATTGTTCCTGGTCATCTGCAAACTCTGTAGTTTTTAATGCTGATTCACCATAATACACATTCACATCACCCTAATGCACATTCATAAAAATCTGACATAACAGTTTGGTTTTTCCCCCAGATGCTTTGTCGGACTGCATACTCAAGTGTGGCTCTGTGTGCAGCTGTCTTCTGCTTTCTGATTAATGCTCATGGACTAATCACTGGGCCACTGTGTCTTCACAATGGAACTGAGGGTCTAAAGTGGTCCCAGCCTTTAAAACGTCCAAATTTGGAGTAAGTTAATAAATTTGGTGTTAGTGAATGTTTACCTCTTATACATCTACGGGAAAGTACACATACAGTCAGCTCAAACAATTCCCAATATCTCACTGAAAATATGAGAAAAAAGCTGATACGCAATTGAAGTTAAATAAAAACCCTTATGAGAAAAATAATAAAAACACAGCACAGTTAATGGAACCCATCGTTGTTGTTTTTTTTATATATAAAAAATGAAATGTAATTAAAGCATATTTGCAAATATGGTAGCATTTTAGAGTCTCCAAAAAAAAAAAAAAAAAAAAAGACTCCACCATGCCAACATCATCTAATCACAAACTTAAGCACCCAGAGCTCGCTAGACTTTAACATTGTTATTCGGTCAGGTGAGTCTAAAATTGGCTCTTTGGAAACACTCAAGGTAAATAAGGAAGATACAGAAAATGTTTTCCACATTGTTGAATGTGGTGGAGATTCTATTGTGTTTTGTGGCTGTTTTTCCTAAAAAGGCTCTGGAAACCTTCTAGGATACATGGCACGAGCCACAGTTTACTTTTCCAGCAGAACAATGATCCAAAATTGTGGTCGAAGTTTCTTTTAAAATTTTAAGAAAAAATGAATACTTCCTAACAACGTGAGGCAAAATCTCAGGCTCATCCCTCAGTGTGGGCAAGAACACTTCCTATTCTTGTATCATGACAGTTAATTTGGTCAAACATGTGAGTGTGACGTAGATATGAGTTGTGCAACTGGAGTGCGACGCAGATATGAGCTTTGTTTTTGTTCAAAAGTGTCCAGACACCTGTTTGTTCATCATTTATATCCTTTAATGTAAGTTAATGTAACGATTTTTTTTTCCATATAAGCTTGGATCATTTCTACTGATCCATTCTTCATGAAATGCTTACTTAACATTTTAATTGATGTTAAAATGGAATTAGTTTTTGGAATGGAATGAAAGTAGAGGGTATTGGCATGATGACAATGATTTATTTATTCACCAAGCACTTTTATCTAGAGTGACTAGCGCAAAATCAGTGGAAGGCAAACTGATGCAAAAATACTTGAAAGACAAAAGCCCTGTGTTTGCTATTAGTTAATAGCACATGTAGATACTGAGAACAAATAATAAGTGCAGCTTTTAAAGAAAAAACAGACCAAATTTTGAGAATTAAGAGTAGAAAGGCATTACTCTGTAACTCTTAGGAAAATAAATGATTCTATATAGTACCAAAATGAAAGTTCTTTGTCTTATAACAATAGTGGAAGATTTTTGGTGATATATATAGAACCACTTTTAAAAACGTTTAATTAACCATTCAAACCATTTAAAACAGGCTGTCCGTCATAGAACCATGCAAACCATTTAACTAGACAAAGAACCATTTATTTCTTCAAAATGTCATTTTACTGTCCACTGTTCTATATAGGACCAAAGCCTCTGCTAAAGAAGCCTTGAAGAACCACTTTTTTGTGTATATACTGTACTGTATTTACACTTTGAGCCACTTTGTTGGTCCAAAAACTATTTTATGTCTGTCAGACTGTCTTATCTCTGTCATATTGAGTAGATTAAATGAAAAAAATAGGAACAAATGTTTTACTGTGACTAAAGTGCCTAAATAGTACAAGGTGCCTAGATAAGGGTGTTCCAACCACTCAGCATTCAGCACCACCAGCATACTAATTACCGGCCTGATCATCTGGAATCATTGGCAGCTGTTAGATGGCTTTGTTATGCTTGAATGATTCATACGTAGGTTACTGTGTGGCTTAACAAACAAATTAAACAGGTAACTGGTCAGGTTCAGGGACTGGACTGAAAATCAGAGTCTTCGAAAATCCTTCAGGAAGCCTGGAAAAGTTTTTCTCAAGACTACATTAAAAAGAGTCTGGCTCTTTGGAAGCAAAATATGAAGAAATGAGGGACAGCTAGAGACTGTTGCACAGTATTGTTAGTTACTGTGATGCTGATGCTCTTTGGTAAATGCAATGTTTACCTGCTTCTGTTGCAGAGCGGTGAGTTACCTGCATGAGCCTGAGCGATGGCCCTCAGCCTGTTTGGAGCCTCGTGGAGTTGTGATGTGGAACATCATTCTCTTCTCTACCGTCATGGTTGCCAGTGGACTTCAGGCTGTCATCTGCATTGTGCAGATCCTGCACGCCATACTGGGTGTGGTTTTTGGGCCACGCTTTTGTAAGAACAAGGTAAAGGAGTTTATCATGTTAATCTGAGCCTTGTTTTAGTATGAAGACCTTGTGCACGTCAAGGCAAGTTTATTTATATAGCACATTGTCATATATACAATGTAATATAATGTGCTTTACAGGAATAGAACGAAAAATAAAATAAAATAGAATCAAATAGAATAAAATAATGGAAGAAATAAAAGAATACGTTGAAAATCAATAAAAGAAGATTAAAAATGCAGTAGAAGTGCAGAAATTTAAAAGAAGGCGGAGGAGAATAGTGAGGTTTTTAGCAGGTTTTTAAAGTTACAGGTGGTCTGATACTGATGGGCAGTTTATTCCAGCAGCGAACTGCATAGTGGATAAACACCATTTCACCATGTTTAGTTTCAGCTCTTTTCACCACTAGCTGAGCAGCTCCTACAGATCTAAAAGACCTACCAGAAAAAGGTACCTAAAAGGGTTTTTTTGGAGTTGTGCATTAGATAAACCATCTTTAGACCTCCAAAGAACCTTAGATGGCTCTTTAAAAATTAATTGAAATAAAAAGAGATGTGTATGTGTGAAGAACCTTTTTAAAGACTAAAGAACCATAATGTAAAGATTCTATATTAGTTAAAGATATTTCCTATAACCATGTCCAAGTCATTTGGGAACCTTAAGTTGTAAGAGTGTACAACCTTTAAAAAAAGGGGGTTCTTCATGGGTTCTTTTGTAAAGGCAAAAGTTATACCCAAAGAACCACTGGAATGTTTAAATGGATTTTTTTTTTCTTTCTTTTTTTTTTTTTTTTTTGAATGTGGTTCTTTAGATGTTTGTATTTTTTTTAGAAAATGGTTCCATATAGCACCAAAATGGTTCCACTGTTGATCCTTTTTGCTAAGTATATGCACAGATTTGTAACTTTCTGCTCATTAGTTAGATTATTCAAGATAATCACAAATAGTATCAAAATGAAATGATTACAGAGATTGTAGATGAGTTTTTAATATCCATAAATAAGGTCTGCCTGGACTGTTAAATTATTGCGAGTACAGTATTTGCAGTTTCAGGTAAAGAGTGCAATTAGAGCCACAACTTTAAATGCAGTTTCATATATTTTATAGGTTGTTCTTGCCTGAAGAAACAGGAGGAGAAGCTGGGTTCCTGAAAAGAAGTGTGATGTGTGACATGCCAGTGCTAGTATGATGTTGCTGTTCTAGTTTGAAGCATTGGGTGGAGTAGAGATACTGTTGTGTTACTCTCATTCTGCTGTGCCTTTATTACAAAGTGCAGAACTACAGTGCTGGGCTACAATGAAAAGACATTCCTACATTCTTACATAATGTTCAAATGCTCTGCTTTTAGGAATCAGTGAGGCTACTGATAGTTCAGGGGTTGCATTCAAAATAAATCAGTACTAAGAATGTCACTGTGCGCAGTAGTGAACCACAGTACCACTCTAAATGAGGAAAGACGCAAAATGTCTTTTTTTCGGATATTGCTTAAGATGGGTCTTGAACTAGGTCAGTGACTCACCACAGAAAATCCTTTTTTACGAAAAGCTAGGCTTAATCTGGATCTGGGGAAATGGCCAAAAATACTCCCGCAACTTCCGCAAGTGTTTTACTAATTTTGTGTTTTATTAAAACAGTGCACTAGAGGTCACTCTGGGTACATGTTGTAATACCTTATTTTCATTTCAACAAGGATCATCTACAGCACAGAAAGTGGACTTCTTGTCTGCATTAAAATGTGAATTTTACATGTTTTTAAAGCACACTTTTCTATTTCATAATTTTAATTCTCTCAGATCTCTTTTTTATGCTGACTGGTACATTAATTTTAGTATAATATGTCCCATTACAGCAGCTACAGTGTAATTAGCCGCTAATGCAGTACTGCCTGAGGTATTTGTGTGAACCTGTAAGAATGTTGATGAATGACTATTTATTTATTTGTAATTTGAGATGTAAATATATTATTAACGTACCAATAATTATTTGCATTTTCTTTGTATGTTCTATTTATTTTCTGAATAAAGTCAAACCATCTATATCTATATTTTTTGACATAAAATGGCATTCATTTGGAGTTTTTTCCAAGGAGAGTGCAATTAAGCAAAGTGACTGGTATTAAATTATTAAAAAGAGACAGAGGGTGCCAGTCTGAAGCTGTAACCAATCCTGACTGTTGTTTTAAAACAAGAAGTGTCTGCAGACACTGTAATCCTTTGGAGAGAAGGTTAATCAAGTCATTTGAAAATGTAAACAATCCCTAAGGCTGGAATTGCCAGGATGCAGTTCATAAATTTAGTCTGTTTGATTTGTCTTCTTTACTTCCTCTCTTTTTGTAGCTTGTTTTCCCTCTTATTTTCCCTAAGGACATCTTTGTCATGTTTCTCTTCTATTTCCTTCCCTGACTGTCCTTTAGTCCCTTATTTGAAGTGAACGCATGCTGACACACGCATCTCTCATCACCCTACAAGTCTAAGCTAAACCCCAAGTGCAGTACAGATCCTTTAAAATGATATTTACTTTAACAGAAGTACAGATCATTTGCTCACTTTTTCATTAAGTCTTCATCTTTCTTATACTTGCACTAAAAAAGTGTAAAAGTGTATCTAAAATAGTTTTTTGTTTTTGTGGAAGTGGAATTGGACAAAAAAAATATATATATTACATAATACATGCTGATAGAAACTAGTCAGAAATGTATTTATTAATAAGTAGTGGGCTTGACTTTATTGTATTTGGTTAGTATCATACAGTACTATAAGTATAAGGTAGCTGTGAAAATGAATTTAAAATATTTATCTCGGCAGAAATTGTATTTTGATATTATTTTATATTTGTGTTTATAAAGTTTTTGTTTGTATACTTGTGTACTACTGCTACTACTAGTAACTACTACTAGTACTACTAGTACTACTACTACTAATAGGACTGTAGTAAACCGGGAATTTGAATTTAAAGGGCAGCACTGACAGACCTAAGGTTATTAAAAAGGCACCATATCACCTTTAACTATAGAGTCAGAAACACTATGTACTATTTGAGCACATTTAAATGAACAAAAATATTAAAAAGTAAGGTTCAACTTTACTTTAAGTTAATAAGTTACATCACACATTATTCAAACATGCAACAACAGTGTAACTACCGGTTAATTATTCACTGTTATAGATAGACTACAGTAGTGCAGCTTATGTAATCACACATGCATTAACTTCAGTTTTTACGCCGATTACATTACAAACTGTATCCTAATTTAATCACGTGTAATTACATACATAAAAACAAAAGTTGACATACATTACAGCATTACTGTCATCCAGCTGTAAAAGAGAATCCATCAAAAGTAGTTACACTGTTATTGCAAGCAGCGTCAAAGTGTTCCCTCCCCATTATGACAGACACTTAATATCAGTGGGACCAAAAGTAACAAATATTTCTTGTTTTCAGAAATCTTGGTTAGAAGAGTACAGGTAGAAAATGTCTCAGAATTGCATGTTGTCACGTCTGGGGTGCGGAGAGCGAGGCTTCCTTGGCAGGGTTTTATTCACAAACACACGAACTAAAACACAAAAAGGCTCGAGGGCCTAAAACATACATACAACAGCAGATACACTAAGACGGGTAGAGCGCGGGTAGCCATGAGGATGTGTGATGGATTACCGATACTGAGACAAGAACATAGGCACTATAAATACACACAGGACTCAAAACCAAACCAACCAGAGAACACACTCACTTAAACCTAAACACAATACAGCCGACACTAATACAAACAATAAACATCTCAAACATCATAATAAAAGTCCAAACGAACTAACACACACTGGCGGCCTCTAATGGCCGCTGACCAAACCGTAACACATGTATATTCCACTTTGTCTTTACGCCAGGATGTTTTTGTGCCTACAAGACCAGGCTAGTCTTTCTCAAACTCACTGTGTGCTTAAAAAAGAACAAAAACAGATTTAAATACAAAATGCCATGTGGAATTATGTGGAATTTAATGAGAGGAGAGAGAGAGAGAGAGAGAGAGAGAGAGAGAGAGAGAGACGAGATCAAACAACTGATATAGAGGTAGATTAGCAATGATACAGGGTATGTCAATTCTGAGACAGGAAGAGCTTGGGGTCATCACAGTCATGGGAAAAACACAGAGTTGTCGTCAAGAGAAGTTTTAGTGTGAGATGGAAAGTGGCCAAATCTTTTCAAAGGGGATAAAGGAAAAGAAAAATGAGTTGCTGCACAGGAAAAGATTTTTGACATGCCAATCACACAAACACCACTGTTATGCCAGTAGTTGTGAGAGTCTGTTTTATGACCTCATGACAGACCATTTGTGATTATCAATACTTTGGCCTTCCAGAAATGTTCACACACTAGCGGTTGCATAAACCAGCTGACTAATAAATCTTCTAGTTAGCTCTGTAGCAGATTAATCAAGAACAGTGTCTGAAATATAGTGACAGAAAAACAGTTGTGTACAGGCAGGGGTAGAAAACAGAGATCAGTATTTCTGCTAAAAAAAAAAAAAAAAAATTCAAAATAATTTTGGGACCAGTTACAAACTGTTTGGTGTGACAAGACCACGCAGACACACACACAAAAATAAAAGCTCAATTAAACTGCTACATTGGTAAACAGGGATTTCTCATGTACTTGCTACTAATGGCTTAAAAAGCAGAATGACTACATCTTTCTCTGACTCACTGGTGCACAAAGAGGACAAGTGCTTGCTTCTAGGACTTAACTTGAGAAACACTTGTTGGTTTTCTGTTGAACTCAAAGGACGGCACATGCAAGTGTGGAAAGCCAGATTAAACCCTAAGAGCTGTAGAGATTTTAGTGTGCATAATTTAGACAGGTGTCTGAGGCTGAAACATACTAAAATGCAACAAAAACTCTTTTGCATTCCATAACTAAACTGCAATTCCCATCATCCCCTACTATAACTATTAACTAAATACTTTTCTCAGACATTCAGCAATATTCATTCAGCAGCTACCCCATACACCAACTGCGTTCTGTAAAGTTATCAAAAACACTGTAAGATAATCTTTGGGTTGCTTAGTTGACTGTGTTAAAGAAGAATTGTTTATTGCAATTATCTTTCTTAAATAAATTACTTTTTGAACATTTGTGTAACATTTATTTATAAAGTGGTGGTAAAATCATCTCCTATGCCATATTGCCTGACTGATTATATTTACAACTAACTGGAATGGGATGAAACATGAGTAAGAGAAACAAGCCCTTAAAAAATGTTTATATTTCTACCTTGACTTACTTTTCTTATGTGGATACATTATATGATTTCCTTCTACATTGAGCTCTTCAGCTCTCGGAAAACAAAAGTCAGCAGCTTAAGCAGTGACATTTTTGCAAACCACAAACTCAACGCAGCCCACAAAATCTCACAGATCATCTTCATGTTGGGTTTTTTGTTTATGCTGTTCTCCCTAGTACTGCTATGTCGGTACACTGTGATAAGAGTCCACTGCATGGAAGGTACAAGCCATGACAACTCTAAACCCAGTAAATGCAATCACAACAATCAGTGACCTTTCTAGTGACCTTTCTGAAATTTGCTCAGACCTCACTGTTCTTAGGACATATTACTCGCCTAAATTAAAGAACTGAACTAAGCTACAGCTTATTTGCCTTACTGGAGGAACTGATGGTGCTGGACCCTTAACACCTGCTTAGGTCCACTGATAAGACTTTAGACCTTAGCTTTGATTTAAGAGTCATCAGTCTGACCTTAAAGTGTCTCAAAATGACAACACATCAATTCAACTAGACATGCATTCATGTACAATACATTTCTGCTGGGCCAGCTATAAACATGAAAAAATGAAAAAAAGTTATCAAAATATATTTAACTGTGGCTCTGTTTAATATGTTAACACAGTCTGTTCTGTTCCACAGTTGAAAATAACAGTAGTGAAGCTACTTTTTAAAAAAAAATCAGTTGTCTTACAAGTGCCAGAGTGCAACATTCGCGCCACCTCTGCCGCCCCTCCAGCGTTCGCAGTCACCAGACTACTGAACTGGAGGTGTCCTGTCACGCCCCCTGTCCACGTGGAGGTTTGTTTTAGTTTGGTGCGTTACTAGGCAGTGCACTTGTTTTACGTTCAGCCCTCGTGTTCTCCTTAGACTGACGTCATCAGGGTTCCCTTGTGTTTCCAGGTGTCTCTCCTCATTAGTTAAGTATGTAATTATTGTCTCGTGCTTGCTTCTGATTAGTTCTCGTGTCCCTACTCCCTCATGTGTCTAGGTTTAAAAGACCAGCCGGTCCAGTAGTCCGGCGTGCAGTCACCGAGCTCCTGACCATCGTGCTTCTCCTCAGGCTCCTCTCTTGTTCTGGTTTCAGTGCGGACTACTCTCTTATGCTTTCTAGTAGACTTGCCTAGCTGCTAAAAGGATAGCCATTGTCGCTGAGCAGTAAGGAGTCCTGCCTTTAGATCTAAGCCTTGTGAACTCTGATTTGGATATCTCTGTCTCTCGTGATTTCTAGTAGCACCCAGCACAGCAGAACTGCCTCCAGGCTGGGATTCCCCACGTATAGCTCCAGCAAGGGTTGGAGCGTCTGAACTGTTTCCCTAGGCTCCCAAGGGGGAGCGTGAACTTCATCGGGACTGGTCCGGTCGGATAGGAGGACCCTTCCTCTGATGGAGCAGTTCCCTCAAGCCAAGCCAAAAAAAAGTGAGAGTGCTTATGTCCTCATGTGTCTGTTTACGTGCTTTGTGTTATTAAAAGCTACCTTGATTTTAGTTAACTTCTGCATTTGTGTCCTCCTTCCCTGAGGTGACATGACACAGAGACTGAGTAGGTGAAGCACTTTTTTTTTTTCTGAGTAAGCAATTCCAATGTTCTAAAAAGTTCTTAATATTTTACTCTGAAAGTAGATCCGTGGTCTAGTAGTCCAAAAACTGATATGATTTGTAGATGAACTGTACAGAAAAAGCTCACCAACTCAATACTTATACATAACCAATCTGATCGCAGAGGCAAAATTCAATTAGCCTATCAGAGATATGGCTTCAAGTGAAAAATTCTCTCAATTCAGTTTGTTCACAGTTTACCTTTTACCAAGAGAATGCTCAGTCAGGCCAGTCCTAGACTATAACAGTTCATGGAAAGAATGCATTCATTATTATTTCAAATCCATGAGACTATTTTTTTTTTTTTTTTTTTACTTTGAATTGTACAGTCTTGTGCTAAGCATTGTATTCGTGGTGTGTGACACAGTGGTTTGTGAAATACTATTACAATTCATAACTGTTCTTAAAATTTACAAAATAGCTTCTTGAAGTGAAGAAGTGAAGGGCCTTATTGTAAGCGTATATATATACACTCAACAAAAATATAAACGCAACACTTTTGTTTTTGCTCCCATTTTTCATGAGATGGACTTAAA
>JBBPCZ010120750.1:0-10196 GCA_037974445.1 Brycinus macrolepidotus | reverse complement strand
CGGTTCAGGATACATTTCACTGTGTGTTGTACTTGTATGACTATGCAAGTGACAAATAAAGAATCTTGAATCTTGAAGAGGCCGTCTACACCTTGCATTATTCTGTGTTTCATGCCCGGATCATGTCTGGATGTACATTGGCTGGACGCAAAAATGCATCTCTAGTGTGACGAGACAAAGTCCCACTGTACTTTCCTGCAAAAAAAGAACTACAATGCATACCTAATTCCTGTTTTGCTTCTGTTTGCTTTTTCCCTGTTAGCAAATGAATTGACAAGCTTGGCTTGGACACTCTTCCTCAGCCCAGAGTGTAGGACAGCCTCTTATCTGCTACTCAGCACTTAGAAGATGCGTCTTTGTTTTTGAACTGTATTCAAATATAGAAAACATTTGCTGATCATGGTAAAGATCCATCTCTGACAACCCCTCAATACAATTTGGGAAGACTGACACCACGGTCCTGAAATGGGATGAGCAAAGGATCCACAGAGGTTGTCGGTAATGGATCTAATATTAAATGAGGAGAAGGCCACAGCAGCCATTGCACCTTCAGCTGATACTCTGAAGTTTGCTCATGATTCAGGTACAGGCTTTCTAATGCTCATAGCTTTACCTAGTATTTCCTGATGCTATCTCACTGTACAAAGAAAGAAGAGATGGTGAATAAAGCAACCTTTTTTCAACAGACTACAGACTGATTTGTCTTAAAAATCTGAACTCAAAAGGAAATATTCATGTCTGCCTCAGTCTGCGTGTTAGTTTAGTCATCACTTTAAAATGTTGGTGGGGAGAACCATGGCAAGCTCTTCACCATAAAACTGAGGATGCTACGCTGCAGGAGAATACACGTACAGTGAGCACTCTACATTAGCCTAGTTGCGGATGTGTTCTGCCACGTAAAGGCACACTGAGGACGACGAAGGAAAGTGAGACGACCTTCATTTTCCTTAAATATTAACTGTGCATATATAAAAGAGGTGCTCTTTCCCAGGGCTACTGGGAGCGTCCTCCCTCATTAACTCCCCTAATTTGGCCAGCATGAGCAAGTAGCCTAGAAGGAATATGCCTGAGAGGGGCTGGGTGATCAGCTTCTGTAAGGGCATTGCTGACTGAAGTGTCATTGAATGTCTAATCTGGTATTTGCTGTCTCTAGCAGTAATGAGCAAGCTAAATAAGCCCATAAGCCCCAGCGTCTGTTAAGGGATTGTTCTCAGGTGTGACTGTAAAATGTCTCGTAAAGTGTAAAGTATATTATTTCCCAGTGGCTGAACTGTCTAAAGTGAGACACCTTATCATTAAAGGTTCTTAGGAATAAAATTTAGTATGTCAGTTATGTGGATCAATTGCTCCAGCAAACCAAGTTGTTGTCCTTTTCTCTGAAAACCCTCTTCCCCTTTAGCAGGAGTATAACAAAACACTCGCAAACAATCTAATACGTAGCCCATGACAAAAAAAAAAAATGTTATATTGAAGTCTTTTCATTTAGAAGAACCACAAACCATGTAATGACGGGTATAACAATGTATTGTGATATCGCTATGCAAAAATTTGACAATATATGCAGCATGGAGAATGGACATTCTAATAACCATGTAAAACAATGCTATTGTATTACACAGTTATTTGAATGTTATTCCAAGAGACATGAGGCCATGACTTCAGTTTCATGACATCAAAAGTATGTCTTACAAAAGTAAGTACTTACTAAAAGGGCACAAAAACATGCATATTTTACTGTAAGTATTGTGTGGTATTAACTGCTTTTCACTGGAAAATCAACAAAATGAGAAAGTTTAGAAGAGGTGCAAACTTCAGCATACACTATACAAATATGTAGATTAGAGTTCAACCAATATATCTGTTCAGAATCAGAATCAGAATCAGAATCAGAATCGCGTTTATTGGCCAAGTATGTGAGTGAACACATACAAGGAATTTGATTCCGGTTGATGGTGTCTCTCAGGCACAACAATACTGGTGTCTCTGTTGGCCAATAATACTGCCCTAAGATAATGTGCTGATTAATACACAACTGATCAATAGATCAATCATATGTCAATGTTAAATTTTATATGTATAAATCCGTATTAAGAATAAAATTTGATTTTACTTTGATGTTTTAAGTAGAATGTAAGTTTACACTGTAACTGTAACACTGTGCATTCTAGGTACATGCAGTTAGGTATGCTATATTAAAAAGAAGTGTAAAAAAAGCCAGTATGCAATTCTAATAGATATGATAATATAAATATTAGATTACGCTAACATGAAAAATACAGTAAATACAGCACAGAGAACATTTGAAATTGCCGTAAAAATTGAGTTTAATAATTCCTTGCTTCAGTGAGCTCGGCACTACTCTATACAGTTAGGATGATGACAGGTGTGGAGAGGCACTCTCAAAAAAAATTGATTGGACAATATTTGACTTTGATATTTTTATAAGACACAAAAGACAAAGTTCCTCAGAATACGGGATTCCTTGTAGCAATGTGGCATTGACAAGCTAACATATTTCCCCAAAAGATGACCAGTAGGAAAACAGAAATCAGTTGCTCATCTAACCTTAAAATAAGTGAAACACTGTATTATATGGGAGTTTTTTGGGAACATCCTGGAAAAATACTGAATGAAACAGAGGGCTGCCCCCATTTTCTCAAATGTTAAATTAAATAACTGAATTGAGGGGGCCTTGTGGCATTTCAGAAAAAGGGCCTGTGATCGAGCAGCAAAGGTCCACTATGTTCAGAGGTAGGATTACGGTGGTCTTTTTCTCATTTGATAGAGTCTCAGAAACATTAGCTTGACAGTTTGGCTGAGGAACAAATCTTCCTTCCACAATGTATCATTGATTTTGAATGAAACGCAACAACACAGCAGCAAACCATTCAGCTACAGAAATCATTTCTAATGCTCCCCTGAATCCGATTATTGGAGTCGTTTTTCTCTGCCACCTCTTGCAGAGAAGAGACAAGCAATTAGGGTTTGTTGTCGCCTCTTCTGGCCTTCTTTTCAGCAGCACACCGTAAACTGCTGTAGAGGATGCGGACGGAGGGGGGCTGTGGGGAGGGCATGGAGGCGATAAAGGGAACAACTGTTGATTGTTATAACATTTGTCTGCAGCTTTCTTAATTACCAGAACCCCACATACTCTGTAAATGACACACAGGCAGAGGCATATGGATGGATTCCGTAAAGGCGCGTCCCAAACTGGGATGAGACACACTGCTCTCTCCAGGCCTCCAGACACAATCAGCTTCTGAGGGAGCGCAGTGCCGAATGGAGCAGCTCCTGAGTCAACGGCCCTGCCAGGATAATCACTCAACCATTTGGGTTCTCACAGTAGGGAAAGGCACATGCATGCTGTCACTCGTTACTCCTACTCTTAGCTTGATTGCCTGTCAGTCAACAACTTGAGCAACAAAAAAACAGAAGAAGGAAGAAAACCACACCCTGAATTACAGCAGGAACAAAAACATTGAAGTTAGATCTGCAAATGTTGCATAAAAGTGAGAAGTGTTACCCTAGGGGTTTCATGCACTTGACTCACTTAACTCCTGAAATATGTGCATTATCCATGTATTGTAAAATTTACAGACAGATCAACTTTTAGAGAGAAGAAGGACAGTGGTGGAGAGAGAGAGAGAGAGAGAGTATAACATGAGCCTCATGTGTTTCTCTGTTCAGGAGTACAACACCATATTTCAATATAACCACTTTAAATTAACATTTCAATATTTAACAAAATGTGGTAAATACTTCTCACTTGCTTCAGAACCTGAGAAAAAACTGGGAAGAGATCATAGCATTTTCACTTTAATTTCATCGACAGGTCTGGTCGATAAACTGAACTAAAACAGCTTTATGTTATTAATGAAAAATGTATTACTGTCCAGCCTGTTACTGAATCACGGATGTCAGCCTAAATGAGAAGCTGTATTTTATCAGATAAAATTTTTAGTCCTTTTCAAACTTTGTAGCTAAAAATGAAAGTATAATTTTGACTTAGAAATGACATTATCTAACGAAAATGATCTCAAATAATCTAAAATTTAGCTTCAGCAGGTTACAACGAGATGAAATTATCACAAGCTAACAAGAGAATACATTAAACTTCAGTTTGGCCACATATAACCTCATTGTACAACTGTATTATCTGTGTTCAATGTTGTCATTTAACTGTAAAATTAAATTACAGTTTAATAAAATATTTATCAGATTTGCAATGGTTTCTTAACTGCAGTCCAGTATGTCTTGTTTTCTGTCTTGTATCTATTTAATACTATATAAGAAAAATATAACCGTTGCTCAGATAACTCAGTATATTAATAACAATTTAAAATTAAATATACAATTGTACTTGTTTTCATTTTCTATTTGCATTATATGTAAACTCAGAGGGTCTCTGGCTAATGATGTCACGACTGGTGGCTGGTACACAGAAGTGGAGATGCATTTGGACGCACACAGAGTGGAGACCAAAGAGTTTTATTGTACATGCACAGGAGAACTGGAGTAAGAACGTCACACTTCACACTGGTTTGTCCTCTTTGGTTCAAAACAAAGTCCACAATAAAAAACAAACAGAAGAGTCTCTGAGCTTGTGTTCGATGCCTCTTGCTCCAACTTTCAATGCACAGCCAGATGCTTGTTACCTTTGTCCACCAGGTGAGTTGAGACCTCCCGCTTAAGGGTGCGAGCGACAGAGAGAGAGAAGCTGCAGCACTGAGTGCTAGACACGGTAATCATGGCTTTGAACGGACAATGCATTTTGGGTCAGGCTGGGTTTGAATAAAGAGTAAGCAAATTAGTAACAGGTGAAACTAATAACGACAGTGGGAGAAACCAAAGCGGAGATAACAGCAGGGGAAGTGAAATGAGGCAGGGTGTGACAGAACCCTGCCTCTAAGGTGTGGCTTCTGAGGTGCAAACAGGCTGCCACAGAAGTGGGTCCAGAGCGACAACTGGAGCTGGACAGACAGACAGATTCAAAGATTCAGATTCAGAAATTCAGACAAAGATTCAGAGATTCAGACAGATTTAGAGATTTAGATGGACTGATTCAGACAAACAGGTTTTGTTACCGATTCAGACAAATGGGTTCGGTTACCGGTTCAGACAAACAGGTTCGGATACTGATTTAGACTAACAGGTCAACTGAGGGCTGACCCAAGGACTGAGGCAGAAGGCACACAGAAATAGACTAGTGATAACTAGTGATAGAGACGAAGACAGATACAAATGAGACTGGGCCGATTAGGTCTTGCAAGGTAACACACATAAAGCCAGAGAGGAACTGGACATATAAAGGTGTGACACTACACTAAGGCGACTAAGATGTACGGTGAGAAACAACAGGACCATAAGCGCAGGAAGGACAGGAAACAGGAAAGGGAACTGGGTGTTATATGAGATTAGGGGCTAGACTGTGAAGGGAGCTGGTCTGGACACAGGGTAAAATATGGATAGGAACTGACGACACTACCCAGACATGGTGAGAGATTGAACACGGAAAAGATGGAAGCCTGAACATCGATTACTTCAAACTAAGAGTGATGTTTTAGCCATTTACTTGTATAAAGACACAAGAGGTGTCGTTTTAACAGTTCAGAGTGCTGCATTAACAATAAAACACTAAGAACACAAATCACATGTAACACATCTCACATGTGGCTAAGTTAGCTAAGTTGTAAGGTGTGCTATTGAAATCTTCCTTCAACCCAACTCAACTTCAACTAATGTAGCTGAAACAAATAAGATTAAACTACACAAAAGAAGTCACTGGCTGAAAACAGATGCATTCTGACAGGCAATATCCATTACAGTACCTTGTGGATAAGGCCTATGTCTGAATAAATTCACAATGTGAGCACAAAATGCTGGTGAGCTTCAGTATGACATGGAAACTGGTGACTGTCTGCAATAGCCAAACCAGTGTTTTATAGCCATCTTAGTCAACTGTGGAAGTATTTCACATTATCTTACTGGGCCAGACTAAAAAGCAAAGCAAAACTGGTAGGATGAGGCACTAAAGGTAGGGAGGGCTGACTGAAAAAGCAGATACTGGGAACTGGGCTAAGGAGACAGAGACTGGGATCTAAACAGAGGGCACAGAAATTGGACATTGGACACAGAGGGCTTACATATAACCTGAGGTAGGAGGGACCGAGAGTGGGGGTTAGGTTGAGGGAAACATAACTGGGGACAAGACTGATGAAGACATGACAGTAAACTAGACATAGGAGGTAAAGATTAAAATGTAGAAATCGGGAGCTAAGACAGAGGATTGGGCATAGGGGACCGACGCTGACGGCTGGGATTAGGAGGCCGAGACTGGGGTTTGCCTGAAGTGGAGGGGTAGAAGAAGGGAATTGTGACTGGGTGTCAGGCTGAGGGTAAGATGATACATTGGGAGTTTGTGAGACAGTGACTGGGACACGGACTGTGACTGGTACGTTGACAGGGATTGTAATGGGAACAAGTTGAGAGCAGGGGCAGAGACAAAGACCACTATGAGAACAGAGACAGGTATGTGAATTATAGTGGGGACTGGAAATGGACACTTGGACTGAGTGCACGGTTTAGAAGAAGGTGTAGGTTTGGAAACAGGGGTACATGGGGCTGGAACCACTTCCGGGACTTCATCCAAGGTGACTGCTTCGTCCTGGGTAGCCTCCCCTTGATGACTCAGTCTGGGAAACGGGCAACGGGGGAGAAGGAGACTGGGAGGCCGGCATGGACGTGCTCTCTGGAGCACTGTGAAAAGCCGGCACGGATGTGGTCTCCAGAGGGCAGATACAGATTATCATCAATTGCTGGGTCCAAACATTCAAAACTCCCGCTGCACCTGGGTAGGGTCGTTAATCTGTTATGACTGGTGGCTGGCACACAGAAGTGGAGATGCATTTGTAGATGTAAACCAAAGAGTTTTATTGAATATGCACAGGACAACAGGAGTAAGAAGGTCAATGGCTGATCTTGTGCGCACGTTGCCTGTTGCTCAAACTAAGTGTAATGTAAGCAATTTAAAGTGATGTAAAACACGGCTAGGCTGTCCAGCCTATTTAATGACAGTGGAAACACTGGAGTAGTAATGTGCCTATGCAGTCCATGTTTTCAGTGTTTTACGTAGCTTGTGATTACTATGCTTTGAGTTTGTTCTGCACTTCATATCACAAGTGCCATGCCATCAAAAGCATGCACAAACCTCTGGTTTTGAATATGGATTGTGAATGCTTGAAAAGTCATAAAAGTGTAAAAAGCTAAATAGTAAAGTAGGATTTTGATATGCAAATTCACTTCTCTTCTATATTTTGTTATCCTAAAAAAAACAAGTCTCAACTCTATGCTCCACCAAGAGCAGAGTCTGTGTCTTACATTTTCATCAAGGTTTCTTTAGTCCATAGAAGGAAGCATATAAAAACTGCAGCCAATAAACGCTACCCCGCACAAGTTCTAGAGATTTTCCACTCTACTGGTATATATTTTTCATATACTGGTATATGAAAACTGTGTTTTGTCTCAGCTAATTAATTCTTTAAAGGGCAAAAAAGTGAGAAAAAGAGAGGAAGAGAGAGAAACAGAGCGGGCTTCTATGATATAGGGGCTGGTTCAATAAACACTACAGATTGGCATCTGTAGAGCCTTCAGCAACACTCTTTGATCTCCGCTGCTGTCAAGCTGCTTCCGTTTAATTTATTTCAAGTTCCAGAAACACACTTAACCTGTTACCAGTTAATAGTCTTTAATTGGGCTGTCTGAAGTCTGGTGCAACATATATGTTGTCTTTAAAGTCTCAAAAAAAAAGAGCATCAGAATCCACAGAGGGCTGGATCATGACGGCAAAGACGGCTGAAAACACTGCTTTTCTAAAATTACACATTCTTTAGGAAGAAATAAATAAATGCCATACTTTATTAATATATTTCACTACCAATATAATTTGTTAATCAGATTATCTTTAACAAGAAAACAACAGGGTAGAAAAAAAGAAATGCACTTTAGTGGATGAAAATAAATCCCTCACCTATGTGCCTCTATTCAAAACATATTCCCAACAGTAAAGCCAGTAAACAGGGAAGATCAACACATCTTGTATTATACACACAGGGACAGTGTAATCAATAAAAATGCCCTCCCTGTAATAAACTATTAAACTCAGACAACAGGAGAGATGAGTAAGTGGGCACAAGAGGGCTGCAACTCTTTTTTTCTCCTCTGTCTAACCTACTGCTTTCTAGTACTAAACACTGGCCTTTTGTCTGGAAGGAGTAGTCATGTCTGTTTCACGCAGCTCTGACAAATGTGATTGCCAATTTCCCCCCTCATTTTAATTGATTTTCTCCTCAATTTTGGAACTCTGCACCACGTGCAGCTTAGCTGCTGCATCTACCTAATGCCGATTTGAAACGTTAGACTATTATCTTCCAGCTATGACTTCTCAGCAGGCCTCAAGCATGCATTTCGGTAAACCATGTGAGAGACCTCCATTTAAATCGATACCAGAGAAAACACAGAAACTTGGCCAACCCAGCGTATGCATTCAAGCCCGACTTATGATCTCAATTAGATAGATATTTGTGGCTAAAACTGTACTTTGAACACTAATAAAATGTTCATGGAGTATTTAATGCGGTCATGCGTCACACAGGATAATTCCATGTGCTTGTTAAAGGTAAAGGTAAAGTACATATAATAAAATAATACTTTTTTTTTGTTTGTTTGTTTCCCCAACTACATGTGCTAAGAAACATACATTTCGCTCAAAATAAAATCTACAGCCTGCAAGATGAGATGAGTCAGTCTATCTTACAGAAACCTGTTGCAGATGCTTTTGAACTGTTTCTCAAAATGGAGGGCTGACTAATTAACATGACACCATCAATGCAAATAATTCCAATCCCATTAGATTACAATTCACCCTCAATCTACAAAAATAGATTACATAGAAAAAATAGATTTCGTAGAATCTTGTTTTTAATGGGACAACAACCTCAAGTATCAAGCTAATCATGTTACTACTTCTATTTATACTACAGGGAGGCCTGAAACACACAAGAAGACCACTCTTTACCAAACAAGTAATTTGGGCTTTTCTGTTAGGTGTAAAGGCTTTCAAGAACAACAAAAACGCATCTACTTCTACATGGGAAGAAAATGTTTCTTGACGGCCACAAAAAATGACACCTTGGTGGGCTGTTCTTTTGGCTAATCTAGACAACAGCAATGTGACAAATCCAAAAGGGATCTCAAGTTAGAAGAGCCAAGACTAACACCTCAGACTGACAGAGGCACTCGCCACCACCAGCGATTGACAGGCGACAAACCAAGGGTGACAAATTCCATTAAACTTTATCAGAAAAAAAGGATTATATTTGGTGTGGTGAGGGATGGAGTTGGTAAAGCTGACAGGCCTGCCGTGACATTAATTTTGTCTTTCCGAAGACGTTTCTCTGTGAGGCAGAGAGTAAAGACACCTGAGCGATCTGTGAAATTTTCTCTCAGTTTTGCAGGGAGGGATTAAGGGATGCTAACCAGAGGAGTGAGGGGAAACAGCAGAAATGTTGCTAGCCTTACATGTCGCATTAAACGTAGATGTGGGGAGAGTGGGGAGAAAGGGAGCGAAAAAGAGTTGAGCTTCACATGGAGGTAAAATTAAGGGCTTAATTTGAAGGCCATTATCACCATCATGGCATGGACCTGTGTCATTGATACATTTCCATCTGCTGGAAGAACACTACAACATTTTGAGCTTGTACAATAAAACAAAAGCTTGGAACCAAACTGTACATTTAAAAAAAAAATTTCTGAGGGTAATTCCCCCCCAACAAGAACACCACACCACACCACACCAATAAGAGCCCTTGGGCAAGACCAACAACAGTACATTCAGATACAATGTGTAATGTGATTCAGTTGTAAGTTTCTCTGGATCATAGGCATATGCGGGGTGGGGACAGAGGGCCCCAGCTGAAATCCGGTTGGTCCCTGACTTCCAGCACTTCACTGGCTGGATCTAGTCAGATGCATAAACATAACATAACATGAGGCCTCCCTTCCAGACACGCTGAATCACTTCTACGCACGGTTTGAAGCCCAAAACAACATGGCAGTGAGGACGTCCATCCCACCTCCCAACGACCAGGTGCTCTGTCTGACTGTGGCTGATGTGAGGAAAACTCTGCTTAGAGTCAATC
>JBBPCZ010120749.1:0-10196 GCA_037974445.1 Brycinus macrolepidotus | reverse complement strand
TGGTGCTGAATGCTGAGTGGTTGGAACTCCTTTATCTAGGCTCCTTGTATCTTTAGGGACTTTGCAGCCTGTCACAGCAAAACTTTTGTTCCCATTTCTTTCATTCAATCTCCTCAATATGACAAAGATAAGACAGTTGCACAGGCAAAAAAATTTCACAGCGAAAGAATATAAGAGGAACACGTGGAAATATCGTCAGCTTCATGTGTCACAAAACATTGTCATGAAACATAAAGTGATTTTAAAATGGAAATAAAATAACATAAATACAATGTTTTTAATTCCCTACATATAAAGGGACTTTTAAAATAAGGTGGAAGTTAAAAATATTTGAAAGATTCTCAGATTTGATTTATTTTGTCAGCGGTCACCATCAGTGGCATTATAGCTTCACTGATGGTCAGTATAACAGACTGTGCATATTTGTTTGTCCACTGGATTCGATAACAAGATTCTGATCCGATCATTCCAGGGCTAATATCTTGATACCAATTCTGATGCTTGTACACAGTCTTTGTGGTTTCTCCAGTGAAAACCGGTGAACCTAAGATGTTGTCCTTCTGCGGATGTTGATGTACTGCGAGAGTTTATTTGTGGGGCGCGGAGAGCGTGCCGTTAGCTGTGGGAATGAGCCGAGAGGGTTCCTTCCTCATATTACTTCTCTGTGCAGTCAGTTTAAGACGTGTTTATGAGTTAATAACGGCGCTAAAAGTCCAGTAGGCCGTGAAGTAGCTGCTCCTTCATGATGCCAGATCTACCATCAGCCTTTTTTCCACATGCCCTCATCACTGTGGTCCCATAGTTGAGTAGAGCTGCTCTGAGATCAGGCCTGAGGCCGTTAACACCGCACGAATGGGCCTCCTTGGTCCGGCATGTGGAAGGAATTAGCCCGTTTGTTTGGTCTCTGGGCTCCAAATGGGTCTAAAAGGCGAGGAAAGTGCTCGACTTAATTGCTTGTGTACACGTTCTCTCCTTCGAGTCGTTCCAGGGTAAATAAATGCCATTTGTCATCTTTTTCGCCAGTTTCGGCACGACAGAGTTCGAGGTATTCACGGCATCTCTGGCTTTCGAATTGCTGTCTTTAACAGCATGTGTGTCCAAGGTATGGTCAACACACCATTCTTGAAATTCCAGAGGGAACTCCGGCTCCCGTTCCAAGAGATTTCGACAGTCAATTCTGCCCAGCAGTTTTCTTAATAAAGTTATGGGGGGATTTCATGGTAACTTAATAAAAAAGGGAGACTGACGTGCCAGTTTAGCTGCATGAGACTCTGGAGCTTCAGCCGATTCCTAGGAAATTACTAAGAGGTGAACAGAAGCCGAAACACTAAAGGCATAGCAATGATGTCAGTGATGGTGCTTGTGTTTAAACCACATTGTTATCTAAGACATAGTTAAAATTTGAGATTTTGTGTCCACACCTTTATTTCCTGCAGGGTTGACTATTGCAGTGCTCTCCTCACTGGGATTCCCAAAATGTCCATTAGAGCTCCAGATCATTCAAGATGCTGCTGCCAGAGTTCTAACCAAAACCAAGAAAAGAGATCACATCACTCCAGTTCTCGGTCTTTGCAGTGGCTCCCAGTTCGGTACAGAGTTCATTTCAAATCATTACTCATAGTCAATTAGCAGTTTGGGTCCTAAATCAATCTCTGAGATGTTTGATATTTATAATCCTGGTGGGTCTCTTAGATCTGCAGGAGCTGCTCAACTAGCGTAGAAAAGATCTGAAACTAAACCTGGTGAAATGGTGTTTATCCACTATACTGTCCAACCAGCTGCCCATCGGTATCAGATCTGCACCGACTGTAGCTTTAAAAGCTTCTAAAAACTGTACTGTTCTCCTCCACCCTCTTTAAATATCTCCACTTCCATTGAAATTTTAATCTTCTTTCATTGATTTTCTATGCCTTTTATTCTTTTATTTTTCACTTCCTACTATTTTATGCCTCCTGGCTTAGTATTTTTGTTCTATTCCTGCAAAGCACACCGAATGACCTTTGTGTATGATAATGGGATACATAAATAAATTTGACTTGACTTGGTTCAGGTTTTGCAGGTGAGATATATCAGCTTGTGTATTTTGTACATGATCGTAGTGGAATAGTGTTCGAGATAAGCAGCAAAATTTGCCCCTCTGTTGGCACTTGGTTGCTACGGCACAGAAATGGTCCCCAATTTTTTGGGGGGGAGGGGGTCCGTTGGGGGTATAGGTGTGAAATGGGATAAATTACACCAAAAATATAGCAAAGGACACTAACACAGAGGAATCTTGTTGGTGAATGTGTTTCTTAGATATAATACAGCTTGTTAGTGTAATTATTATGAACAATGAATCTACTGAGTAGGGCCCCATGGTGGTGCAGTGGGTAGCACTTGCATCATACCTCCAGGGTTGGGGGTTTGAATCCGGGTCCTGGTCTTGTGTGTGTGTGGAGTTTGCATGTTCTCCTCGTGGTGGCGTGGGTTTCCTCCGGGGTCTCCGGTGTCTCCCACAGTCCAAAGACATGCATGACATGCAAATGGTGTGTGTGTGTGTGTGCGCCCTGTGGTGGGCTGGTGCCCCGGCCAGAGTGAGTCCCTGCCTCGCGCCCGTAGACCCCGGGATAGGCTCTGGGTACTCATGATCCTAGTAAGGATTAAGTGGTTACAGAAATGGATGGAATCTATTGAGTTATGTGGCCACTGCTTTCAAATTTACGTCACAGTGACCAGATATTACATTTGCACTGTTATTATAGCCCAAAAGTATAGAACCAACCATCACCCAGCTGGACGGCAGTTTAACTGTTTAACTTAGAATATATAAACATTTACAACAACAAAATATTTTTAAAAAAAACAACAACAAAAAAAAAACAGTTTACTCCGGGATCAGTGAAGTTTCCTGATTCTGATTCAGATTTTTTACAGTTCCCCACCAAACCCCACCAACAGCCCCAAAATAATATATGTATAAACATTTACACTTACAATATATGAAAATGTACTTTTTACAGGACCCCCAAACCCAACCAACATTCCCCTTAATATATAAAAAAATATGAAAAAATATACAATTACTATATGTAAAAATGTAAAAAATTTCTCAGCGTGTGATAGAGTGTCTTTCTGCAAGCAAAGTGAACATTAGAATAAATACAAACAAACAAGAAAGCAGTAAAAAGTATCAGGATTTGTTTTGTTTGTAAAAGTAGTTGATATTGTGGTGAGGAGAACACAGGTTCGGTTCCAGATTCCTCCTCGGTTCCTCCAGCCGTTGTTTGGATTTGTGAAACTCCATCAGCAGCTCCTGATTAAATTTAATGAAGGACTGATTGAGTCAAACCAGGTTTCTGATGAAACTACAGTAATACTGGACTTCCACAAGAATACACTGATATACTGAACATAACATCACTATTTACTGTAGAATGTTATCTGTATTTAATCTTTTTAGTTTTTTCTTAGTAATATTAACATGAAGAAAACACTCACAGCTTGTCTATATAGTTTTTACATATTATTTTTGTACAGTACTGTATGATGTAGCCTAATGTCATTGTATGTATTCAAGTCCAGAGCTTCGGAGTGGACTCTCGATTCCCAGGAATCAGAGAATCGGTTCCGTCTGGAATGATCTCATGACCTTGGCTTATTTGTTCCTGCATAAACACTGATAAATGAGACAGGAATGTGTTCCTCAGAACGAACCTGCTCTAATGGACAGCTCTGTCCCGTACAGAAGCTGATTGCGATTGAGAACCAGATACTTGGCCGGTTCACATGCATGTGGCCTTAAAAGATGCTGATGGGGAATTCTCGGTCATGCTAGATTACACTGGAGGGGTCAGCGAGAAGCCCTAAAACTGATTTATTGAAGATGTCAATATTGACACAAAGTGACAGAGATGGCTTTATGGCAGCGGCGGCAGTGCTGAACCATCTGTCCAAACCGGGGGAGGGGCTCTCGTCTGGGCCTGTAAACAGAGGTGCTAATTATATTATGGGAACAATATTATAAGCAATTTTAAAATAGCAATAATACTTTAGTTGTTTATTTTATCCTCAGTTCCCCGATTTATAGTGTTTTTGTAGCTTTACAAGACGCTGCTGGTCATGCTAGATTAAAATGTTGGGGTCATCGAGAAGCTTTTAGATTTATCGGACATTAACTATACAGGAAGCTTAGTGGATGAGGGGACGAGTAGAGGACAAAAGTATGCGTCCGTCGTGAAAAACTCAACATATACACAGCCATGGCGAAGTCCTTATAAGAACATCTGTTCACTCAGCAGACATCTGGGCAAGGCATTCGACCTGATAATAACTTATATTTTTTACTGAACACTTGTATATTCTGATAAAATATTATACTTCATGTTTAATAAAAGCAATAAAGGACTGCATTACATTGATTATATCACATGGTAATTTTTCACCAGTAATTTATTAATGACACATTATTTGTAACCCATCCTTTGGTGCAGTTGGTGGTCTAGTTGTTAGAGAGTTGCCCCTGCGGTCAGAAGGTTGTGGGTTCAAATGCCAGGACTGCTAGTGGCACCACTGAGGTACCCTTAAGCAACGTGCTGTTCCCACACACTGCTCCCTGGCGCCAACCGTTGGTGGCTGCTTCACTTGGTGAATGGGTTAAATGCAGAGACAGAAGCTCACACTGTGTGCTGAGCTGCGGCGTGTTCTCACGTGACTATAAGGGGCCACTTTACTTTCTTTCCAAGTCTAATGCAACTGAATGACAGCCATCATACTTACGTATCACATCAATGCATTTTTGCTAGAGCTGTCAAGTGCGTGTGCAGCAGGGCTTCAGCCTACACAACTACGGAAGGGCCAAAATAGGAAAACGCATTAACTGTGTTAAATTTCAACATTGACTGCCGTCATTTTCACACCAGTAGCCCCATTATTTTGGAACAGCTGACATAATAAAGCAAGTAGCTCATGCTAAAACAGCACATTCTATGTAAGTAACTTCATCAATGTCTCCCAGACTATGGCCAAGAGTTGCTTGGTCTTATTAATTTACAACATTTCATTTCATGATTTTAAAATGCCCCTTGACTTTCTGAATGGTTATGAAAGCTGTAATATTGGTTATTGCTACAACTAAGGTGAACGGCATCCAACGTCAGGCCTGCCTGCACGCATGGTTTCGAGATCTGTCGGCACAGCCCTGTGGCTCTGTGACCTCTGCGTAAGTCGGGTGAGGTTATAGACTGAGCATGACCCATAAACTAGGCCAAAAGTAGTGACCCAGAGTGACCTTCAAATGCAAGCTTTATTTACACATAAAACTGTGGTGTAAGCTTTTTCCTTATACTTCCGACATGGGGTTTGTCTTGGAGAAAGATAGGCCTCCAGAAGCAATGTTTTCTCTCAGTGAGGACCATATGAGGTGGGACTCATTGGGTAGGATGATGATAGAGTTAAGCTGAGCCCAACATTAGTTTGCTGACCCACAAATCCAGCTTTGTAGAGCGATTACTCTTTAGGTTTAGGTCTGAAATCTCCATGAAATCTAAACCCAGCTAAACTGAGCCACTTACTTCACCTCCTCTGTTTAATAACTCTACGAAGGGCCGTACTGGCTTGGACGTAATTAACTCAAGAATTCGCTAATGCAGAAGAGATGTTGAGGATTCCTAGCTTCACCTCTGACCTTTGCTGTATGCTTCAGAGAGTCGGCTGGAGGGGAGCTACTACTTGGCCTTGCCTTGACACTGTTCTGCAATTCACATCATAGGCCTACAGCTCAGGCAGCTAATCATAGAGCCAACCGGGTTCCAATATTTCATAAGTGCTCAAAACCATGTCTTTATCAGCAGTTCCAGTGATGTTCCCAGGAATGAGAGCAAGATGCTGATCTCAGATCTATGTCCACCACACCTTAAACCTGGGGTCGCAACCCTTGGGTGGGATGCAGTAGGTTATAAAAGGGTCACCAACATTTAAAAACATGCTGTACATGCATAGGCTATGTAAAAATTTGGGAATATTCACATTTGCGTATGACTGTATATGACATATAGCTCTGCAAAAAAAATGCAACCTTTCAGAGAACAGCTTATTGGGTTCATGTAATGTTGTCGGCCATACTGGATTTTCTAGGCAAAAGCAATGTAAAGGCGCTTTTCTATATACTGGAATCATCCAGTACCTAAACCATACTGCGACAACACGGAAGTTGTATCAGGTTTTGATGTTCCAGTGTATCTCAGTCCGGTAACAGTCCATGGAGTCGAACCGGCAAAACGTTTTTCTGTCAGAGCCGCTTTTGTTATTGTGGTCTTTTATTATTTATAGTCTTGTTTAAGTTTTTAATTTTTTCTCTGCATTCTTTATCCGTGTAATGAAAACCGAACCCAGATAACTTGTTAGTGACGTCCTGGATCACCTTCACGTTTCTCACAGAGTTAAAGATAAATTTATTAGTATCATAGAAAACTCCCACTGAAATTTATCCTCAGTCCAAACAGACTGTTGTGCTTGAACTTCATCAACTTCCCAGTTGTTAGTTTGAATCTCTATTGTGTTTTTTTGCACGCACAGTAAAAAAACAGTGGCCTCTTTCCACGCTGTGATGACATTTCAACCAATCAAAAAGCAGTGACACAGTCAGGTCAGCTGCAGCCCACTTTTAGCCCTGCCGTCGAGCAGCTCGGGTACGGCATGATTCTTTGTGCCAGTGGAAAAGTGCCATAAGAAACATTTTTTTTTTCCAATATAGTTCACAGTGTACTGTGTAAATGTTCTTGGGATTTTGAGTTATCCTATCAAACGATCAAAGAGCAGGCTAATCAATGTACTGATGACCAGGGAGACCTGAGAGCAACAATAAGAAGGACAGTTCTGCGACTATGCTAGCACAATGAAATGGCAAATCTTTCGAAACCTCACGATAAAACAGGTCAGCAAAAGTAATATTCTTTTTTTTACCATTACCTCATTAACCCCTTGCACTCCTTGGCATTTTACAATAGGCTTAGGTTTATTACTCAGTTATTACAAGCTCCCTGCAAAGACAGGGAATGATATGTTTAAAATATATGTGTCACTGTATAGTTTTTTTTACACTAAATCCATCCCCAAAACTTGTCTCAGGCTGCCCACACTACATGTGGATCGGACTTGTGGGTGTGGTTCAGGACACAGTAGAACTTACTGTAAACTATAAAAGCAAACAAAAAAATCACTGTGTAGCCAAACTCTGCTGTTTTAGAGAACAGGGTCTGTTTTCTGAAATTACTTTAGGAGCAGGAGTATAGATCCCGAATCAGTCATTCAGATATTGAAACTGTCATAATCCAAGCTCAGTCCTCTTAATGACAGCTTTGTGAATACCAGCACTGGTGTTGTCTGAAATGGCAGTATGTAATGGCCTCCAGTTCTAAACCAAATAAGCAAAAATTTGAAAAGATTTTAAAAGATGGCTGATGCCACCACGGAGTCATAAAGGGTCTTCAGGAGTGGCCCCTTCTCTCCAAAAGACCTGAGCCTCCACAGCAGGTACAGCCTGCTCTGCCCTTTTTTGTATAGTGCATTTGTATCGTGAGGGCCTCAGTTTATTTCAGACCAAGTCCTTGGACAGTCTGCCATTTCTCAAACATTATAGGTGCACCTGTTTGCCCCAAAATGACAAAAATGCTAATAACGAATGAATTACAGTGACTGCATGTCAGAAAATGTGTTTAATGTATTTGTTTTCAATGGTTTCCTCGCTCATATTTATGGATGGTGCCAGTAATTTTGGAAGACAACGCTTTTGTTTTCTACTCTATACATCTATACATCTTTTCTCCATAGGAGTGCCATTGATGGACCAATGAGATCATTCGCAAGCCTCAGTATGTTTCAGACATCTGATTAATTACAGTTTTTTCAACAATGGGCCACATTCACCCGGCGGCATGTCAGACCCTTAATCGACATGTTAACTGGAGTGTGCATGGCTGAGCGCTTTCTCCTTAAAGCCCCAGTCATGAACTGTGGGGACATTTTTGGTGCCGTTAAACCACGGCTTTTTAATTGACATCCCAGCCAATAAGCTTTAGAGGTCTGGAGTTACATATGGGTGCAGAAATGCAGGAACAAAGGCCCGTAAATGGACGGTTAAAATAAAGTCAGATGAAAAAAAAAATATATATATATACAGTACTGTGCAAAAGTCTTGAGCCCCCCTCATTTCTTCATGTTTTGCTTCCAGAGATCCAGACTTTCTTGTATTTTAATGTGGTCTTGAGGAACAGTTCTCCAGGCTTCCTGAAGGACTTTCAAAGACTCTCATTTCCAGTCCAGTCCCTGAACCTGACCAGTTTCAGAGGAATGTTTTTCTTTTCTATTTTGTGGGAAAATGAGACAATAGGTAGGTGCATTAATTTACTGCAACATGTGCAAACACACGTGTAAATACAGTATAGAACACAAGAGTTAATTCTAACAAGCTTTAAAGTCAATTTTGGGTATGACACTGTTCACGGCCTGAGCTCTCTTAGGCAGGTAATTTCTTTGAATATTCTTCAGGAATAGTTCTCCAGGCTTCTTGAAGGACGTTCCAAAGCTCTTCTTCAGACGTTAGCTGCCTTTTGTTCCGTTCTCTGTCCAGATGATCCACACTGCATCAGTAATGTTGAGATCTGGGCTTTGGGGAGGCTGATCCATGACTGATAGAGTTCCATCAAGTTTTTTTCTATCGAGGTTTGCTTTGACTGCATTGACAGTGAGTTTGGGTTCGTTGTCCTGCTGAAAATGAAACATTTTCCAGATGGTATTGCAGGGTGGCTCAAGACTTTTGCACAGTACCATCACTGTGCCTGTGATGGTAACACTGTTTTATTAAAGGACATAATTATCTAGCTACACTACAACTGTAATTTGGCTTTCAGGGTGTCTCTATATGCTCTAAGCAAAACTTGGGATACTCAGAAAGTAAGATTATAATAACAGTAACTTTCCGCTGACGGCATGTGGGCCGTGTTGATTCTGGGGTCCGCTCTGACCCCGCTGTAGATTAAAGCGGGCCGGCGAGATATTTCTGTTCAGAAAGAGACATAGAGTTTGACTAGTGACCCATGAACGGTGTGTGTGGGAAGAGGTCAGGATGGGGGGCAGCGCCCTGATCACACTCCAAACATTTAGCATTAGATTTACAGAGCCTGGCCCACTGAGCAGGCCCGGAAAAAAACAACAATTAGACTGGCAAGAGCAAGTCAACTGGAAATAAGGCACAGAAAACTGCATCCCAAAAGTAGTGCAGGAGTCATTCATGCAGTAACACACAGTCCTGAAATCACAGACATGAATTATTTATATTAATATTCAGTCTATTCAATCTAGGACTATTGATATTATCTCATGAATATCAATGGAGCTGCTAAAATATAGTTGAAGTATTCCGCTCCTGTGAAAGATGGCAAAGCAGTTAAAACTTATGTAAGTTCTAAGTAAACGATGGTTTGTGGATCATTTGCAAAAATATTACAGAAAATATGAATCATTTGGTTTTTGATAAATGTAAACAAATTGTTATTGATAGAGTTCATTACTTATAGGTCAAATATGTTCAAGGACCATGTCTCTTTTTGTATGTGTGTGTGTGAGTGTATGCGTGTGTGTGTGTGTGCATGCATGCGTGTGTGTGTGTGTGCGCGCGTGTGCGTGTGTGTGTTTATTTGTTGGTGCGAAGCGCACTGGAGCGTTTGGACTCTTGTCACATTAGTGTGTGTGTGTTTGTGTGTGTGTGTGTGTGTGCGCTGGAGTGTGGCCCAGTTTCAGAAAGAGAGACCACGTTAAGACCACCCAGCTTAAGAAGGGCACAGAGACAAACAGACGGAGACATTTGTGTGACGTAAATAGAAGCGAATATAAAACTGAATTATCAAACGAACAGGCCTGCAGGGACCCGGTACTAAATCAAAAGAGTCTGTAGCTTTTTTACAGAAAAAAATTTAACAATTCTAATATAAATATAACTAATTTATATAAGTAAATTAACAAACCAAAAGCTGTCAAAAAACAAATAGCCAATAGTAATAATCATGGGCGGATCTACCGGGGTGGCATAGGGCGGGAAATGCCACCCTAAAAGAAAGTGGCAATTTGACATTTATGAGCGCGAGATAACGCCAGAGAGTGGCTGGTTTGGTAAACTACGAAAAATTACACATGGCATTTCTGTACGGTCGTAACCATCAACC
>JBBPCZ010120748.1:0-10197 GCA_037974445.1 Brycinus macrolepidotus | reverse complement strand
ATGAATGGGCACAAATTCCCACAGAAACTCCAAAATCTTGTGGAAAGTCTTCCAAGAAGAGTGGAAGCTGTTATAGCCACAAAGGGGGCACCAACTCCATATTAAAGTGTCTGTATTTGAATGCAATGTCAAGTCAAGTTTATTTATATAGCAAATCATACACAAAAGGTCATTGGATGTGCTTTACAGTAATAGAATAAAAAATAATGGAAGAAATAAAAGAATACATCTAAAATCGATAAAAGAAAATTGAAAGTGCAGTAGAAAGCGGAGAAGAACAGTAAGGTTTTAGCAGCTTTTTGGAGCTACAGTTGGTGCAGATCTGATACTGATGGGCAGTTTGTTCCAGCAGCAGGCAACATAGTGACTAAACACCTGTCATGTCGGACTCGGGTGAGGAGGACGCAGATGCAGAAGGCTTCAGAAACAAAAGGGGTTTTAATACAAACCGAAAAAAGCAATGAGCTCAGAGAGCTACAAACAGAAATAGTTCTTAAACAGAAACGAAGACGGCTTTTCCACTCTCAGTCGGACTGGGGACGAGGGTCACGTTCATCCAGTGAAGCGAAGACGTCGCTCTAAATGGACCCGATGCATTTACACTCCTACCCCGGAGTTCAGAAGCTGCAGCCACGAGGGGGTTTACCAGCCAGCTGACGGGACAGCTCGACTAGTCACTTCTGCAGGAACAGAAGACAGAGAGGGAGAGAGAGGGGAATCACAGTCCACCATGTGAGAAACTGGAAATGCAGAGCCTTTGATTGGCTCTCTGTGCTGGGTCCGTAGTCCATCTGTCACACGTAGCACGAGCCTGTTAGGAGAGCAGAGTCTTTGCAGAGAGCCAGAGCACAGTCCAGAGTTCTCACACACACAAGGGCAGGATGACAGATGATGGTGACAGCACGCTAGCCTACTGGATCGGCTGGGTTTTAACTAGGGAGACACAAGGGGCTCGACACAGACAACCAATCAGAACACAGGGCTAATGAAACTCAAACAAGGCTTAGCACAGACATAGACGAGAGACAGGTGAGCCACTTAACTGGTGCCTAGCAACCCGGATCAGGTGCAAGCTAGGGAGCTCATCAGGAACAGGTGGGGTGCCAGGCACCGGGCTCAAACAAAAACTAACCTGCACGTGACACACAGACGCGACGAGACTGCAGGTTAGTACTCTGGTGACGGGGCCCGTTGGGGGCATGGCCGAGGCGGCGCGGATGTGACCATTTCACCATGTTTAGTTTTAGCTCTTTTCACCACTAGCTGAGCAGCTCCTGTAGATCTAAGAGACCAACCAGGAATATATACTTATCAGAGATGTATTTAGGGCCCAAACCATTAAGTGACTTTTACACAAATTTGTCATTAAAATCCCTGTTGGTACTAAATGTTGTCTTGTCCGGTCGTACTGCTGCTCTTGTGTTTTTTTCTTGCGCTCTCTTTCGTCCTGTCTGCACTTGTGGTGTTCTGTTCTGTTCTGTTCTGTTCTTGTGTTGCACCATGGCCCTGAAGGCATGTAGTTAGGTTTCACTGTGTACTGTGTGTATATGGTTGAAATGACAGTAAAATCTGCTGGACTTGACTTGGTGTAAGGTGTCTAAGAAGAGCATGCTGAAGAAGCTTCTCTGCATCACGGACAATCCCTCCCACCCCATGCATGCCTCCTTGATAGACCATTGGCAAACACAGCAAAAGACCCATAGCCTCTAAAAGCAAAAAATAAAAGTTCTTGTAATTGTGTTGCGCTATTGTTTATTATCTATTTTTTTATTCTATTGTCTTATTATCTTTTATTCTTTCTTTTTGCACTGAGCATGCTAAAAACAAAGGATTTTCCCTTGGGATAAATAAAGTTTTATCTTCTTTTCTGGAGGCAGCTGGTGATTAGGGTGTTGCCCCTGCGATCAGAAGACCATGGGTTCGAATCTCAGGACCTCTAGTGGCACCACTGAAGTACACTTGAGCAAGGTACCGTGCCCACACATTGCTCCTTGGGCGCCCCCATTGGTGGCAGCCTACTGCGTCACTTGGTGCAAAGAAAGAGTTTTACATTGTTCACGCTGTGTGCTGTGCTGTGCTTACGCATGACTATAAGGGGCCACTTTACTAATCTAATGGTCAGGCGTCCCAATACAAGGTATCGTCCCCACACTCTGCTCCCTGGCCGCCGTGTTCCTGGCTGCCCACTGCTTCATTTGAATGGGTTAAATGCAGAGAACAATTTCGTGCTGTTCACACTGTGTGCTGTGCTGTGGTGTGTTCATGCATGGCTATAAGGGGCCACTTTACTTTATCTAACGGTAAGGTGTCCCAATTCTTTTTGTCCACATTGTGTATATCCTTGTGTGGGATTTTTGTTAAACTGGCAACCTGTTCCCACAGAGGCTGGTCTGCGTGGTCTCCAGCTCCGGGGCCAATAGGAGCGGGTGTTGTAGGGACGTGCCGCCGCAGTCCTGCCCGAGCTCCGCAGAGAGAGCTCCGAGAGTCTCGCTGGGAGGGAAGAGGCAGCAGCCGGGAGCCATAGCAACCATCCATAAACATGAGTTATTATATCAGGTAAAGACTCGCAAACACTCTCGACAGAATACCTCCTCAGCACTGTCAGAAAACACACTCTGGCGATGGGCTGTCCTGAGGTTTTTTTCAGCTACATACTGCTGTGAATGTAACTTTTCTTCTTTTTTTGTAGCATCGAGTCCTGTTGCATGTTAGACGAGCTAATGATACACAGCAGCGAGCCCAGCTAGCTCCACTGCTAACTACAGAGCTTTTTATATCTGATACTGCCTGAAACAAAACCAGCCTAAAGCTAAACATACTTGGGGCTTTACAGAATTAGAGGGTCTGGAAAGACTAGAAAACGACGCAGGACACGACACAGTAACGCAACTGGTCCTGTGGTGTGTGTTTTTCCACGAGTAGCGGTTAGCAGCTCCAGCTGAAGAGCATCAAACTACACCATATCAAATTCGTCAGAAAACGACATGAAACGTAGATGCAGAAGCCCTAGTGTTTTTCTCAAGCTCACGAACTGTCCTTATTAAATATTTATAGATCATCAACATGCCCCTGCCAAGGATAAAAGAGGCGTCATGTTAGTTAAAGCTTATAAATGACAGATCAAAGAAAAAAACCTTTACTCTCATTAACCTGGTTTTGTTGTGATGCAGTATCTGTATGTGACTTCAGATGTGTTGACAATCACGTCGTGTTTGTTTTGTGACGTGATCGTACCATCATAGATTAAACGTCTTAAGTCAGTCTAACATCAAAAGAACTCACTGTTTTAACCCTGTTAGTTCATTTCCCTGGTTGTATTAATTGCAGTTCATCCTGCCATATTATTTAAAGGACAACATTCTTGCTTTCTTGTTTTTGTGTGTTTTGTCCACCTCTAAAATGGTTTTTATTTAAGTGTTTTAGTTTTGTTTATGTTGCTGTACACCAGAGGGCAAGGAAGATTCATTCTGACCAATAGCCCCAATACATCTATCATAAAGTGAGATGCTCAGCTAGCTCAGAGACCGTATTTCACTTGAAAATGCATCACCATTCGCTGTCAGAAAAAGGACATGGGTACACTTTTGTCCCTCAAGTCATAATTAATGTACGTGTCCCCTTAAATATACAACTAAGATCCAGTCTTGAGTTTTAAAGGTGCACTACAGTCACTCTTAAGGTACATATATGTGAAGTTTAATACATTTTAGCACCTGTTTTCTGAGAGTGTACAGAAAAAGTATGATTCTGTTTTATGCTGATTTTAGGGTTAATGTAACTGCTGTTGTGTCTGAGAAAGCGTTTGAGACTGTATGGCTGGGCAAGCTGACCCAGCTTGGTCTTTATCAGAGCTTTCTTACTGTTTGCAATGAGGAACTGGTCATTTGCAAGGGCAGGTCTCTTTATACATTATGCTGTGCTCTGAGGTCATTTTGCTTATCTGGTCGTTGCTTCCTGTTGCTATTCGGATCACCTCCAACATGGTTGTAAGCAAAATGAAACACATTCCTTGGAATGGAATGCTAGATGGTCAAAAAGTGATGTAAATTGCGGGATGTGGTTTGGATTCGGAGGATGTTTGACATAGTTTCTGTGCAGTTTAGAGGGTCATGATAAAGCACGTGTCAGTGGATTCTCATTTGGGTGTCTGTCTTTCATTTAAACGCTGTGAGAGTCTGTGTCAGAGGAGGAGGTGAGAATTTGGATCTTCAGCTCATGCAGGACTCTCCACAGTTGTGATTGTTTAGAGATGAATAGTGGCATTGCATTCTTCTTAATGGTGTGGTTACAGTCGAATTTTAGGTCTAAAACAGCACTGTGTGTTTATGTCTTGGAGTCCCAAGTGCAGGTTTTTCTGCTCAGAGTTTTGGAAAAGCAGGAGGCTGCTACAGAGGTGTTTAATAACATATAATCATATAAGTAACCAAATAAGTTACACTATGATGTTACTCTGTGTTTGTGTGTACATCCATTTATGGACAGTCCATCTCAATTATGGAATATAAATGAAAGTAGGGGTAGGAAATACGTCAGAAATCTTTTTTTTTTTTGCCACATTTTTGTTGATATATTTCACTTTGACCCTTAATGGCATGGGTCCGTGCCGGAAGCGCAACAAATGGTAAAATGTCATCACACGGCAAAACAACGCCTTATATGGAAGTTCCCCCAGTTTTTGTTGATGCTGAAGGTATCAAACGTCATGTTTGGTGTTCCTATGCCATGCAGACCCAAAATTATTGTAATTTAAAAAACATGTAATAATAATAACCTCTACTGGGGTTTAAAAAATGGTGTCGCACGCAAATGCCAATAAAGGACAAAATTGCCAAATTTCTTTTATGGAAGGTCTAAAAACAAACGAGAAAAACACAAGATCTTTGAACCCAGGAGAACTTTCAGGATAATTTCTACCCTCAAGTGGGTGGGGAAGACCTGCAGAGGGAGGGGGGTCCAGAAAGCGTCCAAGCGGCTGTGCTTCGAGAAAAGGCGCGGCAATCACAGAGCATGTAGGAAAGGAAACACCGGTTTTAGAATGTTTTACTCTGTTTTTATTTGCTGAAATCAGATTTTACTAATGCGCTCTGGGTTCAGAGGGTTAAAAATGCACATTGTGCCTGACATTGCAGTAGCTCCTTTCAATTTGTTAAGAGACAACAGGGTAGTAGATGTAAACCAGTAAGAGCAGAGAGGAATCTGTAATGAATCTCAATTCAGCATGAGTGCACAAGGAAAGCAGTAGTAGTAGTTTCTAAACTATCTGTAGACTTAGAAATGAGCTGCCATAAATAAAAGCCATCTTTATTTGCTAGTCGGAATGGGTGACATGTCTTTACAGTATCGTTATATGATTGTTACGATCGCGTTATATCACGGTCTGCTTTCCTGAGCATATCGTAGGCATTGTATGTCCTTCCATGACACTGACTAATGAAGTTTGCTTAAAACGTAGGTTTATAAAAGGCTCCCCGGAGGTGTAATCATCATCCTTTTGTGGAGACATTGCAAGTTTGAATCTTGCTGATGCTGGGACATTTTTCTGGATTTGTCTAGTAAATGTTCAAATAAACAAGTTCTGATTTATATCATAGGCTCTCTTACTGATGGTGTGAAAATCGAAGCCAGGGAAAACTACAACACGGCAGTGGCTCAGCAACAACTAAGAGCTACACGCACCCCAGAACAAGCTTGTTTTCGACGGTCACTCTAGGACTCTAAGTCACTTGACAGACTTGCAGGATTTAGAGGATTTGTCCTCTAAATAAATGCAGTTTTAGCATCAGTTAGCTGGAACTTAGCCTGTACTGTAGTGTGAGGCGCTTTTGGCCTGCTAACTAAGCTGTCGTTAGCTTAACTAAGACATTACACAGGTTTGATTTTGGCTCTCTTGTCACTCCAGCACTGGTTAGTTGGGTTTGCTCTCTTAGACGCAAGTTTTTATTCAGTGGAGCACTGGTAAGCAGTAACCTTAGTTTAGCATGCAGGCTACAGATCCCAGCACCACTGAATGGGATTAATTTGTTCTTTCTGTTCCTCAAACACCAGCCACTCAACTTCACTCCTTCAGATTCGAGTCATTATAATCAAAACATGTGTCGGAACTTTAGTTTATCAGATTCGAACATGTTTTGTGGTGTGCAGAGCCATTTTCTTGCTAGCTAAATTAATGCTAACACTCACCTTGTTTAACATTTAACAATGGTTGTTAGATAGATGTAGACATTTATTGAAAGACTGAACAATCATGCACTGTGTTCACTTATTTTATGGCTTTATAAGCAGTCTGTTTTTGATTTTGCAGTAGTTCAGGATGAGAGCACAAAAGTAACACTTTTACTATAGTAAGTGAAAGATAATGCATCGCTTCATATTCAAGAGGAAAAAAGTTAAGCTTGTTAGATTTTACACAAGTCTCCATACATGGAGACATTTGTATTAGTATGTGAGCACAAAACTGTAAAGCGTTTTATCTCATATCAGCCAACATGTTTAGCTAACAAACGAGATAGCTCATTAGCCAGATTAGGTGCTTAAGAGTAGTGACTCCATTGGTCCCTGTTTAGGTCAGTTGTTGTTTTGATTATGCAGTGAAAAAACACCGGAAAGGGGCTGATTTTCGTGATGGCATAAAAACAAAAAATTCTAAGTGGGTCATTGTTGCAGCAAAGTTTTCATAAGTTGATCATTTGAACTGCGGAGTGACTGATACATTTAGGATGTTCTCGCATCTGAAAATCCAGACCAAGGTACCAAGCAAGTTTCATGTTTGTGTTACATCGTATACATTTGGTCCGGTTAGTTTTCTTTCCACATTGTAATTTTGCTAGTGCACTGAAGAACTTGCCTTTGCCCTGGCTTCATCACCTATGTGGGCTACGCCTGGCTGTGTTTGAGACTAATTGGTTTGTAGATGGGCGTGTGGTCGGTGTGTGACACTTAGGCTGCTAAAAAAAGGAAAACTGTCTTTCTCATTTGTTGACACACTGCTTTTTCTGATGGCACCGTGCACCTTTATGTACTGCTGCCACAGTTTCTGTATCTTCAGATGGTGTTGCTCTCCCATCCCTTCAGAAAATGAGTTAAATGTTTTGGAATTGTTTTGCACTGACCAAATTACTGTCCACCTCTCTCTGTGTGCAGCTGCAGCTCATTTATACTTCCGATTCTTTTTTGTCAGTAGCCTGCCTTATCTTCCTGTATTTGGTCCAGAAATCTGAACCATTGAAAACGTTTTCACACTGCAGGCGAACTGAAGCATGGTGGTCCAGACGTCCTTTGGTCCAGACTGTGTCCAGATCAGGAGGCACCTTTTGCACCTGAAAGCATCCTTAAACTTTAACAGTGTTTGAATCCTACATCAAGCTCTTTTATTGAAACCCCCGCCCCCCCAAAAAAAACAAAAAAACAAAACAGAACAAAGGAAAGGCAACTATTTACATGATTTGGGCCTTTTAACCCTCAGAAAAATGAAATATCAAGATACGTGTTGTGTACTGTGATAATGTTTGCAAACATCATTTTATATATTTGTCCCATTGATCACCCCACATATTTGGCCTTTGGTTAGAAACAGCAGCTCAATGGCCTGAATGTCCAGGCTTCAGTGTTTGGTTAGAAAGGCTAAATATAGAGAATGTCTGCATCTAATAAGCTGTAATTAAGCTGTAATACCTGGCTACTTTGTACCTAGGTGGTTAACCTTGGCCATCAGGTCTGATGAAGCCACTGGTAGATAAAGAAATAGAGTAACAGCCGTCTGTGGCAATGAATGAATTGCCAGGGGTTCAAACAGAAGCGCACTGAACACAGTTTCAGGTTGCCTACATGCTTTAGGACATTGTTTATTGTGAAGGAATAAAGCAAGTACAGTAAACTGAATACAGTGTAGTTGCTTACAGCCTCACAGCAAGTGCACGTGTCCATGTGGTTAACAAACAATAGAATCCTTTGTGTAATTTGAGTGAGCTGTAAAAGGAACTTCTCTTTATCTTGGCTTCTGCCATCCTGCATGGTTTCCTTCTTGTCCTATATGAAGAACTGATGCTGGGAGTGCAATGAGAGGAGCATAGGCTTGAACATGCTTGGGACTGCTGTTGGATTTTTATCTTTTGGTCTTGTTTGGCTTTGACAACGTTTGCTAATTACTCTCAAAGGGCCCTGTCTGTAGCTGAAACTGAAAAGTGACCCTCGTACACAGAGAGGTATGCCCAAAGGTCTGGGTCTCCCAGCAACATTGCAAGGCTCCCTCTGGTGGTTTCCTTGTATGGAAATCTTCTCTCCTCAGGGTGGAACTCTGGGCGCTTTGTGAGAGAACATGAATGGAATTAATGTTATTAAACATTTGACTAATGATGAGACTAACTAGCTCAAGAGTAGTACAACAACAAAAGCACTCTGGAACTTAACTGATAGTCTTACTTTGTCGTTTACGGCTGGACAATATGGCAATATTTATTGAGATAAATTCGTCACATATCACAGTGCTTTTCTGAGCCAATAGTAAATATCATTAGTACTTAAAGAACACTGACTAAATGCGTCTTTCATTACAAACAGAGCTTAATTAGTCCTGTTTATTAGCGCAGCCCAGAGTGTGAAATACTGAATAAAATCCATCATTTCTTGAATAGACCTGTCATGAACAGGAGATCTTAGCTAACAATTATTTGTCATACAAATAATTGCAGTAATGATGTAATTGTCTTTCTTTGTTTCATTAATTAAAGTATTGCTGTAAAATGGCCAGCTTATTAGCCATCTTGCTTTGTTGTTGTCAAGCCTTAGTAGCTCCCATATGAAGACATAAACAGCTGAAGCTCATATAAGCAAACATTACTCACTGCCAACCTCTTGAAGTGTTATTGACAAGCGTCATATAAATAAACATTAATTACTACTGCCCTCTAAAGGTATTTTGGTATCAGTCAGAAGATTTTTGTGTGTTTTTTGGTGTTGTTTTCATCAGACCATGACAACTATGTTTTCAGATTTTTGTTATGTACACACATTTGCCATAATCTGGTGGAAAATAGTAAAATAATAACATAGGAAAACAATTGCAGTCACATTAAATGCAGTAATTGTGACAGACTTAGTCTTTAAACATTGTGATAATATATTTTTGCCATATTGCCCAACCCAGCTGTCTCCTATTGGGCCATCAAGCAGCTGATGTGAGGTTGTCTGAGAGCTTAAAGAAGTGTGTGTTTTTGAAGGTGTACTGGTTCTATACACCTAAAAAAATAAAGGTGCTGTATAGTTTTTTGAGCAAAGACACAGAAAAAACATTTGTGTTTGTTAATGAGGTGTGAGTGTGAATAACCTTTTAAATGTTTAAAGAACCTCCACGGGATAAGAGGTTCTATACCTATTTAAGGGTTTTTCATGTTACCTTTAAATAACATGGAGGTTATTTTAACTTTTAAAAGATTCGTCACACCTATATCTCATTAATAAAAACAGCTTTTGCAAAAAACCCCACACCTTTATTTATTTTATTATTTTTTTCATTGTTGTTTCATTGGCATACAGTTTCTGTAGAGAGGTGTGTCGTTGATGGTGTACTGGTTGCATAGCTGGGAGTAAATGAGGAATATAGTTTCATTCGCGCACACACTCATGCTCACATAGTCTTATGGTAAGGCCCGTTTGATATATTGACTGGTATTTGACATCTTGCAGATTTTTGTTTGTTTGACAATGAGCGTTTGAACTGCAATGAACAGCAGTGAACTGCAATATCCTGCTTTCTTTTATTACGGTAATACAGCAATGCAAAATTACAAAACAGCATCACATATGGAACTATTAAATGCATCCAAACCTAACCTTTAGCATGAGGATTACAGGTTGTAACATAAAACTATGAAGGACCCAAAAGCAAAAGAAATTTCTAGTGCTTACTGTGCATCTGAGAAAGGGTTCCTAGTACTGTAGGAGTCTTCGTTTTTGATCATGTTTAGTTGTTGCAGGCAGTATTATCGACAGCCACATTTTTTGTTTGTTAAAATTGCTATGTGTGTGTATGTTCTTGCACCTATAAGCCTCAACAGGAAAACAAAAAGAAAATTTTATTGCTAATTGTTCATTTAAATACAATAGACATAGTCGGTGGTGGTGGTGGTGGTGGTGGTGGTTTGGGGGTGGGGGGTGGGGGGGTGTTTGACTTACATGCAAAAGTTAGGAACTGAATTGTGT
>JBBPCZ010120747.1:0-10197 GCA_037974445.1 Brycinus macrolepidotus | reverse complement strand
AAAAAAAAAAAAAAAAAAAAAAAAAATATATATATATATATATATATATATATATATATATATATTACCAAAGCTAAAATGTGTGTTTTTTGTATCATAGATAACAAAGCAGTGTGTGATAATTTCCCTTTGTCAACTGAGTGTGAGACAGAAGATGTGACTGAAATTCGGAGAAGTTTTGATGATTTTGAGCTTGGTAGGGGAATGACAAAATTGTTTATCAACAACCATTTCTAAAGTATGGTCCACTGATATGATTTTAGCCATATGGGTCAATTTGTAAAATTGTGTTTATCATTTTTTTCTGTTATTCCTTTTCCCCAGATTCATTTGATTCTGAATTAGAATCAGAACTAACTCAAGGTAAAAATTTAGATATTTATCAGTTATAAAGGAAATGACAAGCATAACACTATGAAAAAAAACATTATGGAGCAAAATGTTTTTATATTGTTGGCTTCGGGAATTGATGCAGACAAGGAATAACCGGTTCCACTCGCAAAGTTCAAGGCTGCTAAGAGAAACTGTATGACTGAAGGTTTGTATTACGGCTATATGTTTACAATATAACTGAAAGAAAAAGGAACAAAATGCCACATACCAGGTTTGTACTAAAATCAAAAATAAATGCACAATTTGTTAGTGCTTTGACTAAAAGAATATTATTTGTTATTAGCAGGGATGGATTCTTTAATCCCTTCAACTCAAAGCTCAAGAACACCTCAAGCAAAGCAAGGGAACAGTGAGTTAACCTATATAACTACTTGCTTGATTGTAAGCTTATGGTATCCAATAATGTAAAATATTTTATGCATTGTATTTTACACTACAAGCAAATTATGTTTGTATGAGAGGATCCTACACCTGGTCATTCCTGTCCAATGAGGAATTGCAAATCAGGGAACATTTCAGGTGTTTCCACTATCACAAATTGAAATCTTTTACCTTTATCTTTTTTTTTTTTTACTGCAGCTGAATTTAAGGTGTGTTTGACAGTATTAGAGAATTAATACTAAACTCTTTGCAGTTTAATAGTGATTTTATGAATGTACAATATTTTATTGTCTTTATCTGAGAAGAAATTTTTTGCAGGAGATGAGCATACACTTTCTAGCCCAAGGAATGCTAGTGAACCAGTCATCCAGTCTATAAATGGTTTTCCAATGACAACACCCAGTAAGATGTAAAATCAGTGAACTGTTTACCATTTTTAGAGAAAAATCAGTTAAGGACTGACAGTAATTGACATTTATGCTCTGTATACAGAATGGTTAAGTCACTTCTTAATTCCTTTAGAATTTGCATGTTTCCATCAATGAAAATGGCCATGCCACAACTTTTCAAAGTAGTATTAAACTTTGGTTTTAAAAATATCTCAATTTGTGTGAAGATGTGGCTATGTTTTTTAATGTATTATTCCATTTAAGGATTTTATTACATTGTATAACTGCTGGGTATAGCTCAATTGCCCTTATGTTTTTTACAGGCATGCGTTTGTAAATAGCCTTTTATTAAAGAAGTTGCAATGATGCTCAAACAGTGGGTCAAGCTGAAATTGTGGTTAGGGTCAACACAATAGAATAGCATTATATCTAAATTTAATTATTTTTCTATTACAATGAGTTTGTTTTTCTTTTTCTAAAAATATTCCAGAGGAAGGTTCTTTTCCTTTTAAGTGATATAAGAAATTCCATCCCACCAGTAGACAGTGTTTTTCATGTTGACAAAATAAAGACCATGGAAGAGTTCAGAAGGCAAGAAATCTGCTTCAAAAATGACAGCATTGCCAGAGCAAATGTGGTAAGTCTAGAAATTTGCAGGACTTGAATTATTTTAGGTAAGAGCCCAAATTTCCAGCATTTTTTAAGTTTCCTCATGCGGGGTCTCTCAGTTGTCTGCAGGTCCAGTTAATTTAATACTGCCTACTATTACTCTAAGGGCATACATTTTGCAGTTCAAAATGATACAGTTTCTTGCTTCTTCCAGTTCCTTTCAGTTTCAGTGTGGATTTTTTTTTCCAGATTAATCAACTGGCAAAAGTTGGTGGGAAAACAACAAAGGACACCACATACAGAACAATGAACAGGTATGCACCATCAAGTGCCCTAATTTTTTTTGTTGGAACAGTTTCATTAATTATTCAGTGATTCAACTAAAGGTTTGCGAGTATTACACATATCACATATAAACAGCCAACTCAAAAAAGCATTTACCTTCACAGCATTTAGCACACTTTTATCCAAAGCGACTTCCATTCCCTAACTACAGAGGACAGTCTCCCTGGAGCAACTTTAAGGGTTAAGAGTCTTGCTCAGAAACTCAGTGGTAGTATGCTGAAGTTAGGATTCGAACCTATGACCTCTTGGTCCAGAGGCAAGTGTCCTACCCACTAGGCCACCACCATCAAGAGTATGAAGTCACTACTGAGTGAATTTTTTTTTTTTTTGCTTGATATGTTTATGGAGGTTAGGACATACATTAATTTGTATGCTCATTCAGAAACGCTATTTAATGTGAAAATAATTTTAATACATCTTCACAACACAAAATGCCTGCTGGGAAGTACCTAGGCATATGGCTGAATGATAGACTAGTTTGTAAGTATTATTTCAATAAGCTAATCAGTAAATGTAGGCAAATGCTTGATTACCTGTATCATCATAAAACCCGCTTCTTTATGCATACTAGAAAAAGAATTGTGGAGGCAACTTTATTACCTATCCTTGTTCATATTGATGTAATATATAAACATGTGCCTACCAATACACTCAAATCACTAGAGTCAATAGACTCCCTAGTTTATCATTCTGCTCTGAGATTCGTTACTTGCAATCTCTACAATCTCTGATGTCTATAAATAATGGTAATGATCAGACACACTACAATGACTGGATCACCTGTCAGGTACCAAGAGTTTTTGCGGAACTGGGAAAATCTGTTTTTCTTTGGTACTCAAGAGTTTTCATGTAGCTTAGATATCCACAACTTAGCTTGAGCACGTTTGGAAAAGCTAGCACCATCTGCGACAATGTAAAGGGTATACTGATCCTTTTGGCATGTGAAAAAAAGCTCTATCTGCTGGGAGACCAAGTTATAGGTTTCCATGGAAAAAATAAAGCAAAAACTTAAGTTTGCAAAATTGCAAAACTATGCCCCAAATAGTTTATATATATATATATATATATATTTAAGTTTAATCCTTAAGGTTATAAACTGAATCTGAAGTTTTAAGTTTAACTGTTTCAGGAATGACTGAAGTGAACTGAAATATTAAGAAGGTATAAAACGACACAAAAAGAAAAAAAAATCACATTTCTGGAATAAGAATAGATCTACCTGATTGGCATATGTTTAAAAATACAGACTGCTACGACCCATGGCTCAATGTAAAGAAACTAACACTGTAAATAGAAAAAAATTCTGGATGTATAAAATAAATGTTATAATCTCCCAGAATCATGTATCCTTCCTTGAGAGTTAATATATTCTTCTCAGTCTTGTTAGTGCATATGTTAAACGCAAATTCTTTTGCAGAGTATTTAAAACGTACCATATCTTGCTGACCACTAGAAAAATTTGCCTAAATGTTGATCTGATGAGAAATTGTGAGTAGGATCCCATCTGTAATATTTTGATGACAATAGTGATTTCTTTGTAAATTTTTTAGCCAGGAAATTTATTTATCTTTTTATGCTTCAACAGCAAGAAGCACATGACTATAATGCATCTAAAATAAATCACTCATCTTCCGTTTTTGGTATCTATCATTAAATCAGTTTGAGGGCAGAAATATCACCAGAGCTAAAACTGCAAAAGCAACAATCATAGAAATCACAATTATTGTCCCCCTTCCCACCCCTTTTTCATTCTCTCTCCCTCTCTTTCCTCTTATTGTTGCTCTCTCCTCCTTTTCTTTATTTCTATTTCTCATTCTCTATCTCCTCTCTCTCGCCATACTCTTTCTGTCTTCCAGTCTGTCTCTTTATCTACCTCTTACGTTTTTCTGTCTTTGCCACTCCCCCCTGCTCTTTCTTTCTGTCTATCTTTCCCAGTCTTATTCTTACTCTCTCCTCATTCTTTTTCTTTCTGTCTTTCATTCTTTCTCTTTCTCTCTCACACGTTTTTTCGGTCTCTTCCAGTCCCCCTGACTAATTCTCTATCTGCCTCGCTTTTCCCCAGCCTCTTCTTCCTTTTCTCTTCGCGTGCGCGGTCTCCCTCACCTTGGCTCGACGTCAGCAGCAGTGCAGCAGTAAAGGACGCCACATTTCTTCTGAGCTCTGCGATTGTCTCGGCATTCTCTGCCGCCCGAACGTTCTAGCCTCTCGAGCCACCCGACCTCCTCCTCTTTTGGAGAACGCCTATCCAGATCTTCTCTGTCGGCGATGGACGGCCCGAGCAGTCCGTGAGCGGGAGAAGGTTTCCTTAGCGCAGTAAAAACCCTGGAGACACGTACAGAGGACAGAAGAGGGGGGCTTTGTGCTGATGTTTTCGGCGTGGAGAAGTTGACCATGCCGTGGATGCTCCCTATTCCTCCCCGACGTGTGCTCGTTTAGAAATCGCCGTCACGCACGTTGGGCTCGCTTCGAGCTGGCGAGCAAAGATGAGTAGCAGTCCACCCCGGCTAAGGGGACAGATGCCGGGCTCCGCACCGTGGCTACTGCTGCCTTTCACGCTTCTTCTGGGCTGCTCTCTCGGGATGCCTCACGTTTTAAGATTCGGTAGGAGAAACAAATTATTATCGCTTTGCTTTGGGAGAATCCGCGCTTGGTTGCCTTCCTCCGCCATGTCCTGCTTTCCAGTCCTTTAGTAAGTTCTCAGCGGAGAGCCTGAGAAACCTACTTTGGCAGTGTGTGTGTGTGTGTGCGCGAACGCGTGTGTGGGAAGATCATATTGATCAGACTGGTTGCCAGATGGCTGGCTCGTACACAGCGAATTGTGTTTTTATTTCGAGGTAGGCTATTATTTCAGGTCTGGATTGGAATACAAAACCTTACGGGCTCAGCAGCAGGTCCTACATGTTCAAAGATCTATCAAACACTAGGATTAAGACGAATTACTTAACCCCAGGGACATGTGACACAGATCTAACAAGCCCGACAATATTTCTCTCTTTTACTTTTGCTGTCTTTTTCTCTCTGTCTGTCTGTCTGTCTCTCTCTCTGTTTCTCTCTCGCGCCCCAAGCACTGTTGCTGAGCGAGGTCTGTGTGTCTGAGTACAAGTACGTTCCTCCGACCACCGACCATCCATAATTCAAATACTGTTGTGCAGATCTTCTACACTACAGCCCAGGAGCTTCGACGTGATATGTGTCATATGAGTTACACTACTGCTCTAGTCATTAGAACGTGGCGTCCTGCAAGATGGTTACTGACCACTTTCATCAATTGGTGTCAAAACATAACTGACAAAACGAGAGGCTGTATGCCCTGTTTGATAGTCAGTTACCCTTACTTCCATGCTACACCGATTTCCTTTCGCGTGCGCTTGGTATCCGACTCCTGTACTATTAATCAGGCGAGATGCGATGATTAACAAGAAGTATTCGCTCCTGACTGTGGAGCTAAAGCGTTCTTATGTTGTAATTCGTGGACGCATCGTTGTTTAGATGAGCAAGTAGAGGCCGTCCGTTTAAGCACCACAGACAGCGACACAGTACATGTGATTCGAACAAGAGGCCTCCTTCAGGTCCATCTAAGTTAATTCAGATGTGTTGAGCAGGGAAATCGTCACACTGGGCTGGACACCAGGCCTCCAAAACCAGAAGTGAATAACCATGGCTTAGACTCTAAAACACAAAAGCTAAAAAGGGTCCCTTGTTACATGGCTCTGTCGCCTTTGGCTTGCTCACTAGGGGCTCGGACCTGGACTCTGTAAAGCTGCTTTGTGACAACATGGTTGTAAAAAGCGCTATATAATTAAATTGAATAGCTCATTTATGAAGCCCAGTGTAACTTCACAATAGCAGTGTGATACAACTTAAGTGACTTAAATTTGGTGTAGATATGTAGTAAAAAAGGACTATATTTACAAGTTATCTTCCAGTGGCTTCAAGCGCTAACACCACACATGCACATGCGCACACGCGCGCACACACATACACTTTAAAAACATAAACAATGTAAAGATTCTTGGAAGAACCTTTAAACTGCTAAAAAAAACTTTGCATAATTACACCTCAGGCTCACACATCTCATTTACAGAAACAGTTCTATGAGGAACTAAAATTATTTTTCTATGGCATTGTTGAAAGAACCTTTTGTGGAACTTATTTAATGTCATATTCTTTAGGAACCTGTGAAAATCCCTTCAAATGCTGTCCTGTCTACTATAATTTAATGCCATAGTACTCAAGTCCATTTTCAAAACCTTTCTCTGTTGGTCTCAGTCTCTTTCATTAGTTTTGCCAAATCTAGTTTCTGGTTTTATCTAGACTATGTGCTACTGCTGTTGTCTCAAGTGATTATGAAGTGGTATAGCTTACCTAACAATTTGAAAAGACTAAAGACTGGTTAAAGCTGGATGTTGAAAAGGTCTCGATTTTGATCACTTCGGTTACAGAACCTTCACAGGGAGAATTAATCCAGTCTACACAAGGAAACCAGGGGTAGAGTTGTATTTCTTATCTCCCATAAAAGCAAGCCCGCTCAGAGATTCTCCTTCATTGCACAAGAATTGTGCTAGACTGACATAGGTTATGGGATTGATATTACATCCACATCACAGAGCGCTGGGTCTGGAATAATGGAATAGTCCCCCAGAAAGTATGTGAGTGTACACGCCAGTGACAGTTCATTGCTCATCATTCACGCAGTGCGTTACTTTCAGTTGAAGACCTGACTCAGCTTTGCTCTTCAGATTATTCAGCTGCCACACAAGAAGCATTCATTCCTGTTGATTTGAATAACAAGAGTGTGAGAAATGTGGTCATTAGGGATGCATCTGTGATGATTTTTCATGCCTGATTACAATTTCAATGTGCAACCAGATTTGCTGATTCCTTTAGCCTTTTTACACTCAAAGCTTACAGCTCATCCTCTTAAAAACCTTTTCAATGTATGATTCAGGAACTATTTTAGTAAATGAGTTTCAACCATTACTACTTTTTCCATTCAGCCTTCACTACTACTAATATTTTGACCAAGTTTTTCTCTTTTGCAAAGTCAGTCAGCAGTTTTGCTCTAAACTCTCTTTCATTTCCTTAATAGTAGTAGGAGTAACATGTCAAACATTTCAGTTATAATTGTGAATATTTCAAGATTCAAGATTCAAGAATGTCATTAGCAAGCATGCAAACAACTACATATGCAAACACATTGATGTCGTCCTCACATGAGTGGAACGTGTCCCAGTCTGTGTCATCGAGTGTGTCTTGTAGTTTGACTTCTGACTGGGCAGACTAGCGCTGTACCTCCCTCATGACCAGAGCTTCCTGACAAAACTTTTGTTTATATCCTGGCATGAGAAATGTACTGATACCATTTAGTGTTATATACTGATCTCCCAAACAGTGGCTTTGTAGCCTTGTTTGAATGGCATGTAACAGTGGTCCAATGTGTTAGCTGTCCTAGTTAGACACCTGGTGTGTTGGTAAGAGTTGGGCATAACTTGCCTGAGGTTTGCTTACTTAAAGTTCCTCAACACGATGACTGTTGCATCTGGGTGTTTGTTTTGAGTCACACCAAGTACATCATATAATTCAGACAAAGCCACACCTTTGTCCACATGAGGTGGGATGTAGACCGCCGTGGAGATAACTGAGCTGAACTCTCGAGGCAGGTAAAATGGATGACGCTTGATGCTCAAACATTCCAGCTGGGCCGAACAGGAGTGAGAGAGAACAGAAACGCTCTTTGCCTTGCACCACTTGATGTTCACCATGAAACAGCCTCCCCCACCTTTAGATTTGTTAGGCTTTGCCGTTCTGTCCTTAAAGAACATGGAGAAAAAGTCAGATGGAGTCACCAGCACAAATGGGGTCAGCCACTACGCCCTGGATTAATGACACTATCCACAATTTTCGCAGAGGTTGTCGGCAGGTTAAGCGTTTATGGAAGTCCACTAAATTGGAAGTACACCGCCTTCATCTTAAAGATCTGTATTTTGCAAACTTAGTCTCTAACAGTAAAAGAAATCCCAAGCTCCTGTTTGATAAAATTTCACGTATTGTTTCTCCAGCCACAACGAATCCCTTTAACTCTTCAAACAGTGATTGCAATAAGCTCCTTAAACACTTTATAAGAAAGGTCACTGATGGTAGACTAAATTCTCCTCCCTTTTCATTGTGCACAGATGCTGGGTCTCCATGTCCTATATCTTTCACTTCTTTTCATCCCGTCTCTTTAGATGACTTCGTGAATCTAGTGCAGAAAATGAAACCGTCTTCCAGTACTGTAGATGGTTTACCGACTTCTCTGTTTTTAAAAGTCCTTGACTCCATTGCTCCTACCCTGTTAACTGTAATCAACTGCTCTTTGCAGTCAGGCTGTGTTCCCAGCTACTTTAAACATGCTGTCATTCATCCTATTTTAAAGAAATCCAATTCGGACCCCTCCACATTTAATAACTACAGGCCTATTTCCGAACTCCCATTCTTTTAAAAAATTTTAGAAAAAATAGTGGCACAGCAGCTGGGTGGCTACCTTGAGAAGAACAGGCTACTGGACCCTTTTCAATCCGGCTTCTGTAGGCATCACTACACAGAAATAGCTCTGCTTAAAGTATCAAATGATCTCTTAATGGCTGCTGACGCTGGGGAATGCTCAGTGCTTGTGCTTCTGGACCTTAGCTCAGCCTTTGACATGGTTGACCATACTATTCTTTTAAATAGGTTAAAACACTCGGTGGGTATCACTGGGTCACCTCTGGCCTGGTTTGCCTCATATTTATCCAACAGGAGTTTCTCTGTTTGTGTGGGTGAATGCACTTCGGCCACTGCAGCTTTAACCTGTGGGGTACCCCAAGGATCTGTTCTTGGGCCAATTCTATTTTTATTATATATGCTTCCTCTAGCTCAAATTATTCAATCTTTTAATGATGTTTCATACCATTTTTATGCAGATGATATCCAGCTTTACTGTTCTTTTAAGCCCCAACAAATGTTTAAGTTGTCCTCTCTGGTTAACTGCCTGTTGGAGGTCAATAAATCTGGCAATTATTTAAAGTTAAATGTTGAGAAAACTGAGGCTATGATTTTTGCCCCTCCTGACCTTCACCTGGCAATATCTCTCAAGTTATCTGCTTTTTCAATCTCATCACAGGTGTCTTTACGTAATCTTGGAGTTATGTTCAATCAGTCCCTGAGTTTTGATGCTTATGTCAGGCATCTCAGTCGTTCTTGCTTTCTCCAGCTAAGGAACCTTTAGAAGTTGCGAAATGTTGTGTCTAGGCTGTAGATGGAAATGCTCATCCATGCTTTCATTTCCTCACGTCTTGACTATTGCAACTCACTTTTCACCTGTCTCAGTAAAGCAGGTCTTTCTCGTCTTCAGACTATCCAGAATGCAGCTGCTAGGCTTTTAACATGCACCCACAAATCGTCACACATCACCCCAATTCTATCTGACCTTCACTGGCTCCCTGTTGAATACAGAATTCAGTTTACTGATAAGTCTTACTTATAAAGCCTTTCCCGGTCAATCCCCTCAATACATTACTGACCTTCTGCGTTATCATCTGAGTGGCCGTACTCTGAGATCAACACAATCACGTGCCTTGTCAGTTCCTAGGACCAGAATAAAAAACCCGAGGTGACTGTTCATTTCAGTGCGTGGCCCCTAGGCTATGGAACAGCCCTCCACCGTCACTACGCTCAGCTTCATCTATTGAATCTTTTAACAAGCAACTCAAAATACTTTTGTTTAAGCATGCATATGGGTAGCCATATATTTTTTTTTAATAGCTTTACTTCAGTTGTTAACTTGGATATATATATTTCTTTCAAGTCATTTATTTTCCTTTTGTTCCATTTGCTCACTTCTATTTTTTTGTTTTTATGTATTTGCACTGGTTTTTATTTGTTTTTATGTGCTCCTTGTTGTTCAGCGCCTTGTGACTTGTGTCTACGAAAGGCACTTTAAAAATAAATTTTACTTACTTATCCCACCCCAAGGGAACACACAGCGCGCTCTGAGTGAACTCTACCAGCTGATCACCAGCCATGAGAATGCGCAGCCGAACGGACTGTTCATTGTCTCTGG
>JBBPCZ010120745.1:0-10199 GCA_037974445.1 Brycinus macrolepidotus | reverse complement strand
GTCTTCATTTTTTAGTAATTTTCTCGATTTTTCGCGGGGACCTGGAACGGATTACACGATTTCCCATAGAAGTCTACGGGAAATTGTGTTTCACACAACGAACTCCCCGCATAACGAACGCGCCGCTGGAACGGATTGCATTCGTTATGCGGGGTACCGCTGTAATACTAAAATGTGGCACTGAACATATGCAATACATTTTTTTTTAGTTTCAGTGTTGTTTAGAGCTGATCTCTGCTCAGTGTGTGCGCCTGTGACCCTGATTTCTCAAGGAGAACTTCAATTTTGGGGGAACCGAATTGTATACAAAACACTGAGCCAGTAACACTGCATTTATGAAAGTGCATTGATTTACTCTGTCTTCCATAAACACGAGAAGGCACCAACAAACTGTAAACGTCACAACCTAGTCTACATTCGTAACAGTTTAGAGGGGTCAGTCAGTAGCTTCCCTTTTCAGGTGGTACAGTCCCAGACTGCCTGTTTTAAATGGTCAATCATGTAATACGTTTTGCAGAATGGGTGGGGATTATGATATTTCCCAGTGGTAAGAATCTGGTGCTGACAAACAAGCAGTGGGCACTACTTTTGGTAATGGATGAATGTTGACATCTGAGAATTATCCACTTGGTCATCACGAAGACTATTCTCTCATGGACAACAGTGTCACACGTGGATCCTGGTCAAATTTAAAGTCTGTAAAGCCCAAACATCATTAAATGTATGCAAGTAATATCAAATATTTTTATGTAAAAAGAGTGTATGATGTGCATCCAGGTCACAACCTGTCTGTCAAATAAGCGTAATGTGGTGATTGTGAATCCTTCCATACTGTAAAACTTATGCTAAATGCCTTGTGATGTTCCTGTCCACCGCTTGAGATTCAATGCTGATCAGCTTCTTGTGCAGTGGATTGCAGGAACACATGAGACTGTGCGAGCACCTAGGACAAAGCAAATCTCTGTTTGTAGAAGCTGACCAGCAAAAATGTTGATTTGTAAACAAAATGATGTTTTACGAGAGATAGGTTTAGCATGCCTTTAGGCTTTGATGCCATATAGACGCAATTTATTTTTCTTAAACAAAATGAATGTAGTTCACAGCAGCTCTGCTATGTGTGATCCACTCTGTCTACATACTCACTAATATGCTTCTATCAGGTCAGTGTCACTGCTGTGCTGAGAATGATTCAACACCAAAATAAAACTCGCTGATGGTAATGTGGGGGCGCAGACCTTTGGTGAATTGAGTAAAGGGGCAAGCAATGCAGAGAAAAAGATGGATTACAGCGTGTAATTTCAATTTTCAGTTGAGCGGATCGAATTGATGAGTGCGGACACAAGGTAGGTGTACCTACTGAAGTGGCTCATCTGTATATATATTAAATCAACAGCAATTTTCAATTTGACAAAGTCAGTGTTTGTATGAATATGTATATGAGTATATCAGTGTGGTCAAAGATGACACTAGATTACAGTATTCTTTCTTTCTTCCTTCAAGTCCTTCATTCAGCATAAAGTTCTTGCTTTTTAGTTTTAAAGTCAATTGTACAATTCTTAGCTGCTAGTGCTTATCTTTTGTCCGGAAGGCCTCAACGAAGCAAAATGAACTTAGTGGGAATGACCCGATGTGTTCTGCTGTGGGGACGCTTCACTTGAACAATCTCTCTCTCTCTCTCTCTCTCTCTCTCTCTCTCTTCCTCTCTCTCTCTCTCTCTCTCTCACTCTCATTCAAGTGTAATTGTAGGACTAATCTCTGATCCTAATAAATGCTGTTTTACAAAACAGTAACTATTTCTCTCTCCTCTTTTTTTGTTAAAGACAATATTGAGCACTTCTTCTTTATTAAACATCACAAAATTAGTAGCTGACCAGTCCCGTGTGAGGAGTAGTTATAAGCCTGAACCCTATGTGTTATGCTGTGGGGATGCATTTCTTATATAGTCTCTCTCTCTCTTTCTCATTCTTTCTCTTTCTCTCTCTCTTTTCTCTCTCTTTCTCTCTCTTTCTCATTCTTGCTCTCTCTCTCTCTCTCTCTCTCTCTCACTCACTCACTCTCTCTCTCTCACTCAGAACACAGTAATTCTTTCTCTCCTCCTCTTTCTGGTTAAAGACTATATGGAGCACTTATTCTTTATTAAACATTATTGTTTTTATTAAACTGTCTGACGAGTCCGATGTGAGGGGTCGTTATAAGCCCACCGCCCCCCTTTTCCACCACTTTTCCACCACACTTTTGCAACCCTCACGTGACTCGTGACTCTTGGGGTCGCTATTTAAACCGAACGTGGACCAAACGTGCCCTGAGAATCCGGAGACTTCAGTGAGAAGAGCTTTAAGAAGTGCCTCAAGAGTGCAACTGGCGGTGAGTGGACAAGAATTCTGGATCAAACAAATGTTTCTGAGTTTTCTTAGAACCGTAAATAATAACAATAATAATAATAATAATAATAATAATAATCGTTATTATCATTATTATTAGTAGTAGTGTTATTATTATTATTATTATTATTATTATTATTATTATTATTATTATAAAAGTTGTTTAAAATAACGGTTTGTTACTATGGCTTTTTTAGTCTGGTTGAAGTTTTAATAAGTGCCCCCCACCCTCTCCTATCCAGTGATCATGGAGGGCGTGGAGAACGGGACTTCACCTCACGCGCTCTCCCTCCGAGTCACGAGCTCGTCCCAGTCTGGAGGTAGCGATGGCAATGCATACCTGTACATCATCATCGTCATGTCCTTCTATGGGGTCTTCCTGGTGGGCATCATGTTTGGGTACATGCGCTCCAAGAGGCGCGAGAAGAGCAAGACGAGCCTGTTATACGAGGAGGAGCGGCGAGAGTGGCTCGCGGGGCAGAAAACACACAGCGTGCTCACGCTGCCCTCATCAGTGGGGGGCAACTGCAGGCTCACGGGAAGCCCCCTGGAGATCTGGGGTCCCATCTCGTGCGCGCTGTGCTCCGTGGAACAGAGCAGCGTGAGCTCCCTCTGCTCGTCCTCCGACGCGCGCTTCACCATCCAGGAGGAGACGGACTGTGGTCCTGGAGACGTTCTCGAGATAAGCTCTGAAAACTCCACAGAGAACCCTAAAGTGAGCTCCACCCGATGAACGAACACTAAAAGCTGTCCAAAAGAGAATAAAAGAACTGCTGAAGGTCCTTTTACTGATCCCCGAAATGGGCCCCGCTCTGAACCTGGAACGAACTTGAAATCCCAGACACGTGCTTAGAATTAGACCCTAGTCCACTTTGTTACAAACTTTGTTTCAAAAGTAACAAATGATGTTCGAACTGCTTTGTATATGTGGTCTACACCAGGGGTCCCCAACCACCAGGGCCGTGGACCAGGACCATTTGATACTGGGTCGCACAGAAAGAATAAAAACTTTTTAAAAAATATATTTTTCTTTTATTTACAATACGCATTTATTGAATAAAAAGTAGAAAACTTAAAGGATATAAACATATAGTGTAAAATACACACACACACCTATATGTGTGTGTTTGTGTGTAAAAATATATAAGTTATAAATATATATTATGCACTTTGTGTTTTGTTATGCATACCCCCCCCCCCCTCACCCCACCCCACCCCACCCCATCGCACCGGGTCTGTGGTAAAATTCTCTTGCATTAAACTGGTTCGTGGTGCAAAAAAGCTTGGGGACCGCTGGTTTACTCGATATTTTTTTAGAAATTTATATTAAAAAACTTTATGTTGTTGCCTCGGCCAAAACGAAATAAAGTGTTGGCGCTCAAACGTTGCAATTCTCGTTTTTGACGGCAGATGGCAGGCCAACCTCTTCAAGAACACCAGTTTAAATACCAGTATGGACGTCACGTTCTTTCGTCTGACGTACATTAACACCGCTGCCCAGGGAACAGAAGTGGCTGCTGAGAAAAAGAGCGAAAGACTCTTATGGTTAAAATAAACCAGATGGTTTTGCTTCTTGACTGGAACTGGCTTACGATCAGAGACCCTTTTTTCTGTAGAAGAAAACTATCAAATGTGTTCAGAGTGAGCCACAGGTCACCAGTAAACTGGTCAACCATTAGGATCCCTTACCTAGTGATATCCCCCATCAGTAAAAGAACAAAATATCATTACTAACCAGGCATCACTATAAACTACCACTGCAGCCGCTGTTCTGGTCCTTGAGAGCCAGAGTTCAGCACAGTTCAAAGATTTCTCGGCCCAGTCAAACCTACAAAACCTGACAAGAAGTTGTGTGAGAGTAGTAAAATCACAAAATGGGCTGCAAAGCAGCCCTCCAAGGCAGGAGTTAGTGTTCCCCACTGGACACAGTTGAAATCAGTTTCTAAACTATCTTTTAAAAGCAGATCTTTAAATCTCCCAAATCGCTAAAGGCTAAAATAGCACCACACCCGGCCTATCAAAGGTTGGACAACCTACATATAGTACTTTCTAAAAGCCTTGTTGCTTACAGTGAATATAAGCCAGATTTTAAGATGGGATAGTATTGATAATGTTTTCTTTCTAAGCACTATTCCTCACAGTCTATACTATACTGTTTGCACAATTCTCTACTAAACTGCACATTTTTTCAATCATTGCACATTTTGCCTATATTTATATATATTGTACAGAGCTGTCCATGCACTCAGGACAGGTTTGGTCAAACCTTACTCTTATTTATACTTCATTTGCACTGTTCTGTATGTCTTATGCCTGTTGCGCTATGTGTACACCATTCCGTCTCTCTGCATACTTGTATATGGTGGAGATGACAATAAAGTTCACTTTGACTTTGATTTTTGAAGAGTGTTCAGAGCAGAAGCAGTGTAGACATTGATAAAAGACAAGCTGTCTGAACTGCTGAACTATCAACGTAACCAGATCAGATCGGCATGAACGATCTAATATAAGATCTGTCCTCCACCATTTAGAGGAATTCAAATTAAGCTGCCAAATAGTCCACATTTTTGCTCCAACCTAACTCAGGGTAACAAGGCAAATGGCTGAAGCTAAAATGTGAACCGTTTGGGATCCCTGAGGACAAGTTGGAGGACCACAGCCTTGGAAGAATCACTTTTGGCTCCTTTAAAAGAAATGACATTTAAAAATCTTCCTTTCTGTCTCCCCTTTTTCCATTTCTCAAGTTACGTGCGCAATGGAAAGTTTTTGGCACCTCAGTGGATGGCTTCCAAAAGGCCTTCTTTCTGCACGACACATTAACAAGTAAAGTTCTAGCTTTTTCAGTTTTAAAGTCACATGTACTTTTTTTTTTGCTGCTAGTTTGCTTGTCCTTTGTTTGGAAGACCTTAATGAAGCTGAATAAACTTGGTGTTAATGGCCAGAAAGAGAGGTCAGTGCAGTGTTCTTGACAATACATTACCCAGTAGAGCCCAATTAGTTCTTTTGTGAGGATACTCTCTCTCTCTCTCTCTCTCTCTCTCTCTCTCTCTCTCTCTCTCTCTCTCTGCGCAGTGGAAATTTAATACAAATCCCTGCCCATCATAAATTCTGTTTTAGTACAAAACAAAGGATTTGAATTATTTAAATTTAACATCCTATCACAGTTCATACATTATACACTATGTTGGAAGTTCCTGGATGTTAGATATTCACATGCCCCCTCGAAACCCAAACAGGATGAACACACAAACACACACATACACACTTCGATGGAGAAGCATGCTCAGCGAGGGAGAGGAGGATGCATGTCATTCATTTCCTCCACTGGGAGCACAGTTCATCTAGCATGAGTCACGCTGACCTATGGCTCTTCTTCCTCTCTCCCTCGCTCCTCCATCTCATTCTCTCGTTTCTGTTTCCTCTTGTCACTTCCCACTCTCTCTTATCTCCATTGAATTGACTCCCATTCATGAAAAAAACTCATAATAATAATAATTAAAAGCAGTCTTTGATGATGCAAATGAAGTATAGATCAAATTACATTTTACACTCAATAAACAAGAAGTTCGTCTTTCATGTTCTTGACTATTATGGGATCACATGCACACACACACACACACACACACACACACACGCACATGCACTTCCATCTGATTTTATCCTTTTAATGAATGTTTCTATGGTGATAGATGCAAGAGGAAGAGCTTGGTGTTTGTGTTTAGCGGTCATATAAATAGATGCAGGTGTGTGTTGTTTGATTAAAACCCTACGCTAGCAGCCCTCACATTTGGTGTTTAATGAACTGTTTGAAGCAAGTAATAATAGAATATGAGCGGTAATAATAGAATTATGTTGCAGCTGATTCATTAGTGTGCTGGTTTGACTAATCCAGCTCACCTCTGTTTTTCTGAAGTATGCTGGAATAAGCTGGGTGACTCACTCTGAAAGCACGACTGATCTCTGAAAGCAGAACTAGACTGAACATTGATTAAGCTTTCAACAACAGAGCCACAGTTTGGGGAATATTTAAGAACAAGTATTAAATTACAATCATATAAATTTAGAAAACAGAGTATTGCATGTTTGGTAATGGAAACCTTACAGAATAACTGTCACTGGATAGGTTCTATATTAAATATATTATTATAACTATTTGGAGTGCACGAAGCATTTTAAATAGTATTTATTTCTTTAGTATTTAGTATTTACCCAGTCTGTTTGACAGACTGGGTATTGTTTTTGGTTTGTTATCAAGCTAATGTTAGCAATATCAGCAATCCCTCCCAACCCAGGAATAAACCCCAGAGGGTATTCTTTCATCCAGAATGATTTACTCACCACAATCAGCTAAATAATGAATTTCCAAGACTGTTAATGACCATTGCATATTTTTTTCTTCACTTGTGCGTGCGTGTGTGTGTGTGTGTGTGTGTGTGTGTGTGTGTGTGTGTGTAGCAGAGGGTGCTAGAATGGACATGACTGAAAAGAGCGATCAGTACAGCAGAGGATGACTCACTGGCAGAGAGTATTTATAGAATGAACAGAGAGAGAGAGAGAGACTGAGACAGAGAGAGAGACAGAGACAGAGAGGCAGACAGAGAGAGAGAGGGAGACAGAGAGACAGAGAGAGGGAGACAGAGAGGCAGACAGAGAGAGAGAGAGGGAGACAGAGAGACAGGGAGAGGGAGACAGAGAGAGAGACAGAGAGAGGGAGACAGAGAGAAAGAGAGAGAGAGAGAGAGAGAGAGAGACAGATTTAATGAGATAAATATAGAGGAGCAAATGTATTTGTTCTCTGTCAATAATTCATGCGCATAAATACAAAAAGACAGAAGCCAACATCCGCCCTGGAGTGCCACAGCCTGTTTTCGTGCATTAACAGACCGCAGCCAGTTATCCTGTCATCATGTATAGTGTGTAAGCAGAAAAAGACAAAACTGTGTACAAGGCTTTGCCATTGTCATCACAGCAGTGGAGCAGTTTATCAAGTTAGTCACGGTTATCTTTTATTCCAATGTGAAAAAAAGGGACAAAAAGCACTGAAGGTAAAACCAAATGAAGATGCAAAAGGCACATGAATACCTGTCTATATATACAGTTTTACTGGTTACATGTGGAAGCAGAGAGCACATGTAACCCAGAGCTAGACTGCCTTTTGTGGACTTGTTGCGCCTGAAAACAACAAATGCTATGCTATGCTCATTATATATATTTGTAACTCAGTTTGCATTTGGATTCGTTAAACTCATTAAAGCTCATTTTTCTGTAAGCGGATGGTGGCACAGTTGCTAAGGTTACAAAGATAGGTAGTTGCTGTTGCCAGGGGTTACTGGTTGACAGCCACCCCATTCCAGCTCATCCTCCAGCTCAACCTTCTTCCAAGAGACTCCACCTCTCCAAATCACCATGACAACCAGAGAACACTAATATCTCAAAGAATCATTTCTCAGTGTATTTTCAAACTATACATCCTATTCAAGGACATATAAAACTTGTATTTTTGATTATGGAAATAAATAAAACTACTTTGACATCATTATGTAAAACTGACCATTTGCAAAATTCTGACAAGTTCTGTATCCCTTAATTATGTCAAACTTCCAACTCAATACCAGATAAGGGGACCACTGGGCTGAGCTAAAGCTAACAACAGAGGTGGTCAGTGCAACTGAACCTCTTATTGGTCATTTAGGCAACCTGATACAAATAATAATACACTCATTAGTACATTAATATTTTACACAGAAAGCTTTTAATCACAAATTAGTACTATACAGTACTGTTTAATCATGACTGACTCATTTTCAAGCTAACTGTGAATCATTATTTTGGTCCACTGGACTGCTGAGGGCCAAAGAGGATGAAAAGAAAAGAAAATATTGTTAGCCATTCCAAAGGGGTCTTTAAGCCAGGGACTGGCCAAGCTTCTGTTTCTCTTACAAATCTCAGAGTGTTGCACAGCTCTTTGTGTGTGGGTTTATGCATGAGGGTATGTCTACCACACACACACCACAGGTTTGACCTATGAGTCATGTAACTCACATCTCTCTCTCTCTCTCTCTCGCTCTCTCATGCTGCACTCATTTACCAGTTAACTAGGGAATTAGCGTCATTGGCCACAATAGCATTGTGAATACTGATGAAAGTTGATCCTCCACCGTCGTGGCCACATTTGGTCCCTAAAATACTGCCCTTATCATTATATATCTTGATACAATGTTTTCATTCCTGCTGGACAGAAGAATGACCAGGGATAGCCAGAACACGAAGCTGCTCTGAACCACAATTGGTCCATTAGCGACCCATAAATCATTATTCTTCATCTATTTCTTATACTGTGTTCATTTAGACGCTATACTACTAATCCAAGCTCTGACTGAACTACAGTGTTTTGGGGAAAAGGAAGCATATTTACAATTTACATAGTTTCATCTCACCATGATTCAATTCAGTTAAATTACGTTAACATGATTCAGAAGCTCTTCTTTACAAATGTATGCAGAAGCTCTTCTTTACAAATGTATGCAAATATCACTGGAGAAATATGGAAGTGTAATACAGTTTAAGAAATATCGTTTTGAGAAATTGCAGAGGAGTTCATTTATACATGTACACCGATAAGCCATAACATTACAACCACCTGCCTAATATTGTGTAGGCCCCCCTTCGTGCTCCCAGAACAGCATTGACCCATCTTAGCATGGACTCCACACAACCTCCGAAAGGTGTATTGTGGTATCTAGCATATTAACAACAAGTCCTCTAAATCCTGTAAGTTTGCGAGGTATGGCCCCCGTGAAGCATGCTAGTTTGTCCAGAACATCCCACAGGTGTTCAGTCGGACTAGGATCTGGGGAATCTGGAGGCCAAATCAGGGCTCCAGATGGCGACTAAAATGGTCGCCAATGGCGATCGTCTCTCACAGCCAAGAGAAATTAAAATAACTAAAAACACAAGAAATCTTATAATTATGTGCAGATCCGTTCAACCCGAGTCTGCCGCTCCTACTACACTATCACGTGATTATAGTGACGCTCGATCGAGAGCTAGTGATGGGAATTTCAGCTCTTTTGAGTCGGATCATTTGGATCACGCATACGCATAGACATATATAGACAGACGCCGCATTCACTGTGTTCCCCAGTTGACACGATACATCAGCGCGTGGCCATATTGCCGGGGGCAAAAGCGCCACATAAACTAATACAGGTAGACGAGGCAACTGGGTTTTCTGATGAAAAAACAATAACATTTAAAACAGTGTCGTTTACATACAACATATTTTGGTAAATCATTTTAAATACAATTCTTTATATCCATTTATGCTCTAATAATGGCAATCAATAACACAGAAACTTGACCAATGTCTTAAAGTCAAAATAGTAAGACTTCAGCTGGCGGTCTGGTCTTTCTTTTAACAGTGAAATGATACACTCCATGACAAGAAATAAACATTTTATTGTATACACATGGCCTCAATAAATAATTTCTGAAAACATTTAACTCATTCCTCCCTCTCTCTCACACACACACAAACACTATGTGGTTCCTGTGTTATCACTATAGTGGCTTGGTTTTAAATATATACAGGACAGGATCTAAAATCCTTTGAACAGAAACGTCTTACACAGCTTTTTTCCGTGTGTTGCCACTCTGTAATTTAAGAGTATTCAGTCTTGCAGTGTGGTGCAGCCTTAGTTTGTGGAAGACAGACACAAATAAAGACGAGAATAAAATGATGGTCGTCAATTCTAAACTGTGTCCCGGACAAACTGATCGATCAAAGATACACTGACTGCTTGCCCTGATGTTGACTGT
>JBBPCZ010120744.1:0-10199 GCA_037974445.1 Brycinus macrolepidotus | reverse complement strand
GATTGTGAAACTCCATCAGCAGCTCCTGATTTAATTTAATGAAGGACTGATTGAGTCAAACCAGGTTTCTGATGGAACTATAGTAATACTGAACTTCCACAAGAACTCACTGATATACTGAACAGAACATCACTATTTACTGTAGAATGGTATTTGTATTTATTGTTTTAAGTTTTATTTAGTATATTAATGTAAAAAAAAAACTCACTGCTCATCTAAACAGTTTTTAAATGTTATTTTTATCGGTGCATAAGACTTTTCCAAAGTAGTGTATACTTTTACTAAAGTGGTTTCAGCCTTTTCAAGTTTCTCTTCAATTTATCTGTAAACGTATTGCACAGCCTCTTCCTGTTTCAGGGGCTCATTTCACTACATGGTGTACTTGGATAACTTTGTATGTGAAAATCCTGAATCTCAGCTGTAAGTGTATGCATAAGCATGTGTGTGTGTGTGATGAAAGGTGATGTCATGCTCATCAGGTTCTCAATGACTAAATGAGTTTGTTTGCATGTGTTTAAAGTGTGTGTGTGTGTGTTTATAAAACTTGTTTCCACTCTCAGACCGTGTTCTGGATTATTGGCTGTCTGATGTCATTTTCTGACTGTTTTATGACTCGCTGCACTAAAAGCTCCAGTATTACAGCTGTTTATGTTCTAGTTCTTTTCTGAAGCGACTGCTGGACGTCTGAACTTTTTTACAGAAACGTCCCAAAACAGAGTTTTGAGCAATGAGCGATTCCAGAGAAAAATGAAGCAGAAATTAGAAGTTGTGCAATCAGATGAAATGCAAAGTATTTTTCAGTACAGAGGGGGGGGGGACAGAGAGAGAGAGAGAGAGAGAGAGAGAGAGAGAGAGAGGAGGAAAAAGATAAAGAGACTGAGAAAAACAGAGAGAAAACAATTAAAAGAGAAGGAAAGACAGAAAGACTGAAAGACAGTAAGTGAAAAGGAAAGAGGGATGGAGAAAGAGAGAGAAAAGAGAGAGAGAGAGAGAGAGAGAAAGCATCTAAGAGACAGAGGTGGAAAGAGAGGTTAAAAGATAGAGAGAGTAAAAGAAAGAAGGAAAGAAATGAAGAGAAAGAACAAAAGTAAAAAAACAAAACTCGTGAGAGAAAGAAAGGTGAGAGAATGAAAGAGAAAAAAACAAAGCTTCATCCCTTATTATGAAAGCTTCGTTTCTTTTACTCTGTTAGGGATTTGCATGCGTGTGTGTGTGTGTGTGTGTGTGTGTGTGTGTGTGTGTGGTAATGTAACTGTACTGAACTCTGCCCTTGAGGTCTCTAAAAACAAAACAAAACAAATCAAACAAATAAACAAAAACAACTGAGTCTTCAGCCAATCAGATCGAGAGAATTTTCAGGGACAAATCCAGAGACCGGAAGTGAGAAACCGCGGAGGAAGAAGAGAAACGAGGGTAAATAATCCAGATTAAATATTCGTCTGATCTGACGTGCCTCGTGTGATTCAGAATCACTTAATGACCATAAAAGAGGAGAAAAAAGGGCAGAAAGGACTGAGGAAGAGAGAGAGAGAGAGAGAGAGAGAGAGAGAGAGAGACGTGCATGGTGTGTTCATGCTTTTAGTCCTTCAGGGAGGATGAGTCATAGGAGGCTAATTATAAACACATAAGAGTCTGATCAGGAGGAGCAGGTGAGAGAGAGAGTCAGACGGACAGACAGAGGGAGAGAGAGAGAGAGAGAGAGAGAGAGAAACAGAGGGAGACTGGGAGAGAAAGAGAGAGAGACTGGGAGAGAGAGACAGAGAGAGAGAGACTGTGGGAGAGAGAGAGAAAGAGAGAGACACTGTGGGAGAGAGAGAAAGAGAGAGACTGTGGGAGAGAGTGAGACAGAGAGAGACTGTGGGAGAGAGAGAGACAGAGAGAGACTGTGGGAGAGAGAGAGTGAGAGAGAGAGACTGTGGGAGAGAGAGAGTGAGACAGAGAGAGACTGTGGGAGAGAGAGAGGGAGAAAGAGACTGTGGGAGAGAAAGAAAGAGTGAGACAGAGAGAGACTGTGGGAGAGAGAGGGAGAAAGAGAGAGAGAGAGAGAGATGAATCACTCTGGGCAGAGTGGAACTGTGTGATGAATTATTATTATGTTAGCAGACAGACAGAAACACACACAGTGTTGACAGGCTGAGGTGTTCTGACCCAGTTCACTCACTCTGAATCAGCCTTACTCACACACTCACACACACACACACACTCCCACACACACACATACACACAGGTTAGGTAGAAAAAGACAGAGACCACTGCGCATCTGGAAAGGATGTGTAGAGCTATTTATACAGCCAGAAAGCATTTAACTGTATAAAAACACTCAAATAAATACTGATATATCTGATGTGTGTGTTTCCAAATCTCTCCCAAAGGAAGTCCCAGTACCTCACCATTCGATACCTAGTTAATCCGTCTTTTGTATGTTCTGCTGCACTTTTAATCTCCTTCTAGTGCGATCTTTTATTTAGTTTACTTCTTTTATACATTTTCTTTTTATTTTTACTTCTTACTATTTTTATGCTTCCTGACTTATTGATATTTTTGTTCCTGTGAAGCACGTTAAGTGACCTTTGTGTACGATAACGGGCTAAATAAACAATCTTGACTTGACTTTCATTAAAGGAGAATTTTATTTCTTTCCAAATGTCTGCATAATTAAATGGTTAAGATGTGGACAGAATCATTCAGAGTGGGTTTGGTGTGAAAGGCTACATTCTAGAGTGAGACCAACTCCATATTAAAGACTATGGATTTGAATGTTATGTCATTAAACTCCCTGTTGGTGTGATGGTTGGGCATCCCAATACTTTTGTCCATATAGTGTAAATACTATAGTCAAATAAATAAGTAAATAAAGAAAAAAAAGACAAATTTAAGTCACTTTCAGACACATATGTGAATCCTCTTGGTGGATCTGGGCAAAAAATTAGGAACGGAGTCGTGAGGCCTGTAATTAGGCCTGTAATGTAATATGGTCTCAGGCAAAGGCAAAAAAATACTTGAGCTGTACTTGAGCCTGGTGTGAATATCACCTTATATAATTGAGGGGAAAAAATCTGGATCTGAGCACAGGCTTGTAATGTGAACGTCCACCTCAGAATCAGAGCGGAGAAACAGAAGCTGGCTTTATTCTTGCCTTAGTGTCCAGCAGCTCTTTGCTCCAGTCGTACCAGGAGACACCATCTCTCCTCAGCTTATCACTGAAACTCAGCTTCACACTGGCAGGAGAGTGAGTCAGGGAGAAATACCCCCTGTCCGAAATGTGTTTCCAACCATGAAAAACACACTGGCAAGCATGAAAAATGAACTAAATGTGGGTGGAAACATAGACTTAGAGTGGGTACAAACTGAACAAGTTTCTAGACCAATTCATCGCCTCAAGAAGGTGGAGGAACAAAATTTGTAGTGAGTAGAACTGCCACTCAGTAATGTCTTCTAAATTGGTCAAATGCTAGAGGGCACTCCTGACTGGATTCATATGGAGTGTTTGGGCAAAACTGTGACTGGTTAATTGCTTTTGAACTAGGACTTTCTAACAGTGACTTATGTATGTTCATGATCTTGGTGAGTGTGAATCACTTCATTTACCAAATGCGCTGATCAGATTACCAACCAACAGCTCTCAGTAGCAACAATGCTAGCATCCTAATGACCACAAAAAAGAACAAAGCTAAGTAAAACATAAGTAAAAAGTTAAGTTGACTTTGAAATGTAATGCATTCTTCTACTTTCCACAATTAAAGGAAGGCCCCATGTGAATGCAGTAAATACCCTGTATTTATTTATATACTTTACATTGTTTTCCTAATCGTGTTGTTGCTACTTGCTATTTTGCACAGTTATTTATTGCTGTCCACCTCAATCTTTACATTCCTTTGCATTTTTTGCTCTAGAGTGTAACACTGTATTCACTCACACTAGTGCTGTTTCTGCTCCTGTCGGCTGCACTGCGTGTTGTTTTCTGTCCTGCAAATTATTGTTCTGTTGCTCTTGTGTTGTTTTGCACTCTTTCTTTAGTCCTGTCCTGCACTTGTGTAGTCTTGTTGTGTTTTTGTTTTTGTTCTTGTGTTTCACCAAGGTCCTGGAGGAACACTGTAGTCCTGGAGGAACGTTGTGGTCCTGAAGGACTGTTGTGGACCTGGAGGAACGTTGTGGTCCTGGGGGAACATCAGAGTCCAGGAGGAACGTTGTGGTCCTGGAAGAACACTGCAGTCCTGGAGGAATGTTGTAGTCCTGGAGGAACGCTGTGGTCGTGGAGGAACGCTGTGATCCTGAAGGAACATTTTGGCCCTTGAGGAACGCTGTAGTCCTTGAGGAATGCTGTAGTCCTAGAGGAACGCTGTAGTCCTGGAGGAATGCTGTGATCCTGGAGGAATGCTGTGATCCTGGAGGAACATTGTGGTCCTTGAGGAACGCTGTCATCCTGGAGGAACGTTGTGGTCCCAGAGGAACCTTGTGGTCCTGGAGGAACCCTGTGATCCTGAAGGAGCGTTACTGCATTTCACTGTGTACTGTGTAGATGGTCGAAACGACAATAAACATCTACTTGACTTGATTTGAATGGCATGAACATTTCTATTTTTTCCTTTAGCCATTTAGTTCCATTTACACCCATTCATTGAGGGCTCACTTGCAAAGGCATTTTGAACTCATGGTTTTTGTGATAATGGTATAATGGTCTAATGGGACAATTAGGAAGTTTCCAGACTCCCCATAAACTGCCTCTGGCAGACGGCGAATCGCTAGCCCAGCAGTATTTCCTACCACATGCCCATTTTGACATATAAAACAGCTTTAATGAGGAGTAACAGTAGGAGATGGTGTGATGGTCCTGCACCAGATTTAGAGTGGAAAAGCAATTCTCTTACATCTCCAGCTGGAGTCAATATGACCAACAAAAAGTAAAATCTTGTGCAAAAGTCTGTGATTTCATGGTCTTAGGCACCTAAGCAAGTTGTCTAAAGCTATCAGCAGTAGGTTTCTTTTTGCCAGCAAAAACACATCGGAACATTAGAATAAATGCAAACAAACAAGAATGCAGTAAACAGTATCAAGTTTTTTTGCTCAGTGCCTCCAGTCATTGCTTGGATTTATAAAATTCCATAAGCAACACACCTAATTTAATCTAATGAAGTAAAAAGAGCCAAACCAGGTATCTGATGAAGCTACAAGTAATACTGGGCTTCCAGGAGGAACAAGGACTATTCACTATATATATATATTTATATATATATATATATATATTTTTTTTTTTTTTTTTTTTAAATAATAGTAAAACAAGTACCTTCAGCACACCAGCATCATATTCCACTACTGTTCTGTTTATAAAAGTTGCATTGCCTTCATTGTCCAAGCTTGTTATTTTACTTTTTTCTATAGAATATAGATTTTTAATAGAGTTGTATTCTAATCAATTACATTTAATCAGGTGCTGCTGAAAGACTGAAACTTGTTTCCTTTAATATCATTGTCTCTTTTTGTTTCACGCTTTCTCTTCCCTGCTCTGCCAGTGTTACTGCTCGTATGACAATAGAGACAGTCATGTAACAATATATCAAGATTATTGATTGTAACTATCATGCTGAACTACTTAAAAACACTTTTTTAACATCAAGACAAAAGCAACCATGAAAATTATTGATTAAAAATATCACATTTAACTTCTTAAAAACATTATTTAACATCAAAACAAAACTACTTAAAAACTTGATTTAACATCAAAATAAATACAAACATCATGATTGATTAAAACTATCACATGTAAGTTCTTAAAAACATTATTTAACATTAAAACAAATACAAACATCAAGATTTCTTATTACAAATATGACGTTTAACTACTATTTAACTATAAAAAATATTTTACTATCAAAACAATTACAAACGTCAAGATTATTGACTGAAACTATCACATTTAACTACTTAAACACTATTTAACATCAAGATAATTGATCGAAACTATCACATTTCACTACTTAAACATGTTATTTAACATAAAAAAATACAGACAAACATAACTTAAAGTTATTGATATTCTGGTTAGAAGATCACAGGTTTTGGTTCCTGATTGATTCCATCAGCAGCAGCTGAAGGGCTGATGAATTAAAATACCTTTTTAGCACAACAAATAGGTCAGAAATAGTATGTCACAAGTAGAGGAGCATCTGTTATGATGGTATGTCTAGCAGGATAGCAGTTTTGGATGTAACTGTAAATACGGGGCTTCCCCAAAGAGCTTTAGAAGAGGTTAAATCCTTAAATGGCAATGTCAGACCTACCAGCGTTGCTGTAGAGTTTCTATCTGAAATGCGTCCTCTCCCAGGTTATGTTAAAGGTGAGTCAGGGGATGTTAATGAGCCTCCATTTCCTGACAGTTTACTCTACTCTGACTCAGCATGAGCTAAGAGATGAAGCCATTGCAGCCCTTTCACAGCTATTTCAACAGTGTTCCCCTGTTCCAGTCACCAACAGATACACACCTGGAGTGTTGAACCTGCTTTAACCTGACTGACTCATACCCAGCGGTGTTATCATGCAGGACAAACGGCTTGTGAAAGAAATTCCCTGTAGTGGTGTAGCATTAGTCAGCAGTAATTTGGGAAATCAGCAGCCAAAACTATGGATTAGTCCATCAGTCCAAAATTCTCTGGTATTTTCTATGGAATGATGAATGTTTTGCCCAGAAAATGAGCTCAAATCTCAACAATTTGCTCCCACTCGCTTTGGGTCCACCCTCTGAAAGAACAGGCAATTTAATAGCACAAAGACTTTAAGAACAAGGCATTTGAAAAGCTTTGGCCTTTATATAGAGGTTTCCCAAACCGCTGGTCTTTACTTAAAAGGCCTACAGAACGTCAGCGCCTTGCCTCTCCCTGCTGGGATAAGAGGCCATTAGACGCCATATTGGAAAATCCAGGCTCAGAGTAGTGTGTCATTTCCTAACCCTCTATAAACAGCTCGTATTTTTTCCACTGCGTAACATTTCTAAACACACAGAGAGCTAGAAGTGGAACAGCACACAGAATCCATACTTCAGAATGGAGGGATTTGGTCACAGCTGGGAAAGCCAATGTACCAGTCCATAAGAGGTCATGTACCGACCTTGGGAATAGCAAGCGAATACCACTCTTTTCAAACTACAGTACGTACAAAAATAATTTTAAAAAACTGTTTAGATGAGCAGTGAGTGTATTTCCACATTAATGTTACTAAATATACTAAATAAAACTAAAAAAGAATAAATATAAATACCATTCTAAAGTAAATAGTGATGTTGTGTTCAGTATATCAGTGTGTTCTTGTGGAAGTCCAGTATTACTGTAGTTTTCATCAGAAACCTGGTTTGACTCAATCAGTCCTTCATTAAATTAAATCAGGAGCTGCTGATGGAGTTTCACAAATCCAAACAACGGCTGGAGGAACCGAGGAGGAATCTGGAACCGAACCTGTGTTCTCCTCACCAGCTCACGCAATATCAACTACTTTTACAAACAAAACTAATCTTGATACTTTTTACTGTTTTCTTGATTGTTCATTGTGATGTTAACTTTTCTAGCAGAAAGACACACTGAGAAAAATGGCTTGAAATATTTGGTTAGGGGACTTTTACACAATACTGTACATCTCAACCATGGAATAATGCAAACATTTTGAAAAGATTTAACCCGCCTGGCCGGTGATTTTATATTGATTGAAGTACTTTTATATCAGAGTGTGTGGGATATGTTTTTCCGTCCTCCTCTGGCACCTGGCAAGACTTTATTTGAGTGTTTTACACATGTTTAGAGATGGATCGGTATGAATGGCGGCATGTGGATCCCAGTCAGGCCACCCAGAGCATGGCTCCCTGTGGGATTATTTATAAACTGGTACATCTTCTTTGACATCATGAGGTGATTTATTCATTTGCACTTCTCCGTGGCTCTGAAGGTGGCAAGACTGCGCCTGTGTTGGCACTGGAGACCGGGACCTTTTTTTTTTTTTTTCCTTTCGCTTTTTTTCACAACTTTAAATGGTGTAAATTGTCTGGGTTATGAGTAGTCTACTGTAACATCCCCTGTGGAATCTTCTTCTCTCCCTCCTGCTTTGCTCTTTTCTTTCTCAGTCTCGCTTGCGCTCCCTCCTCTCTCTCCGCACGCCCCCTCCCATTTTTCCTAACAGTCTTTTTTCTTTTCTTCACTCTTTCGCTCCGCTGCCGGTGCGGTTCACGCGCAGCTTTCTTTCTGTCTGTCAACTTTAGCAGCTCCTAATGTGAGGTTCTCTTACGCTGCTTTTCAGAACGAACCGCTCCATACCATTTAAATTTGTGAAGTAGCTGTGAAAATAAATTCAAGAGTTGGATTGTGACTGGAAAACTGAAGGCCCAAATGAGACACTGGTGGCTGACAGTAACAGCTGAGATCAAGATCCCACCAGTAAAGGTCAAATTCAGTGCTTAGCTTGATGCTATAAAAAAGGGTGAACATGTGTGGGAACCAAAAATTCAAAGGGTGTTCAGATCTTTCAAGTTCTCCAGTCAAGCCAAGTCGTGTTTATTTATATAGCATTATCTATATAAATAAAGGTCATTCAGTGTACTTTACAGGAATAGAATACAAATGAAATAGAATAAAATCGAAGAACTAAAAGAATGTATAGAAATCAATGAAAGAAGATTGAAAGTGCAGTGGAAGTCCAGATATTTATAAGAAGGTGGAGGAGAATGGTGCGGTTTTGAGCAGTTTTTTAAAGCTCCAGTTGGTGCAGGTCTGATACTGATAGGGCAGTTGGTTGGACAGCATAGTGGATAAACACCATTTCACCAGGTTTAGTTTCAGATCTTTTCTCCACTAGCTGAGCAGCTCCTGCAGATCTAAGAGACCCACCAGGATTATAAACATCAAACATATCAGAGATCTATTTAGGGCCCAAACCATGTTTAGGGCTTAATCCATAAACTCTGTACTGAACTGGGAGCCACTGCAGGGACCTGAGAACTGGAGTGACGTGATCTCTTTTCTTGGTTTTGGTTAGAACTCTAGCAGCAGCATTTTGAATGAGCTGGAGCTCTAATGGACTTTTTGGGAGTCCCAGTGAGGAGAACGTTGCAATAATCAACACTGCAGGTAACAAAGACACTGATAAGTTTCTCTAAGTCTAATTTGAACACAAAGTCTTTAACTTTAACAGTGTTTTAAGATGCTAAAGTGCTGACTTTGTTAGAGCTTTAATGTGGTCGCTAAAGCTAAGATCTCCATCCATGATTACGCCAAGATTTTTTTTACATGTGTAGACGTCTTAAGTGCTCTAGATTCCAGGTGGGCACTGAGAATTGATCTTCCTTTTTTATTTCCAAACAAGATAATTCCAGTTGTGTCTTCATTTAATTGGAGAAAGGTTTGATGCATCCAGTTATGTACTTTGTCGAGCCACCAACACAATGAATCCAAGGGACTAAAGTCACTTAGATCCAACCTAGATCCAATCCCAAGCAGTACGAATCATTTGTGTCATGACCAGGCCTACTTTAGATTAAGAGTGGGGTGGCCACCAAAACCTTAAAGAGAAATTCCACTGATGTCTCAAAATTTCTGCAAAACTCAACATATGATTAAGTAATTCAGAGTAGTTTGATGTGAAATTATTCATTGTAGAGAAATGGACTCTGATTTCTTTATGGTGATGGTGGATGGAAATACAGTATAGCCATTTAATTGAATATCCAAACCCATCAGTGACCCTCCGTGTCTCTTCTGAGATTTTATATGTAATGTTGAAGATGTTTAAATAGTGGAAAATCTGATTAAAATAAGTTTCTTTAGGCGCCATTTTGCCCATTTTGAGTACACTGCATGTACTCCTCCACAATGAATGGATTTTTATATTGTTTCTATTAAGTGTTGTTGACTAAAGCCTGGTCTTAAACCCATGTCTCAGGCATCGGGCAAAATATTCATAAACATTTAATGCAGTAACTCTCAGAGAAGAAGCTTTCAGAGGCATCAAACTCTTCAGACATTCACTACCACTGTGAACAGTTCGATAAGCTCAGTAAGTTCAGTAAGTTACTCTAGAAGGGAACATTCCACACCAAACTACTCTGAATGACTTTAGTTTGTCAGAGGATCACATTTGGCTTTGAAGTAACCCTCAGAACTCAGAGTGTATCAGTAAACTCTGATTTCAGTAAATATAATCGGTGTAAATCAGTCTAGAACCGG
>JBBPCZ010120743.1:0-10200 GCA_037974445.1 Brycinus macrolepidotus | reverse complement strand
GGTACCTGGGGGTACACACTGACAGCAAACTGGACTGGTCCAGGAATACAGACAGTGTCTTCAAGAAGGGGCAGAGCCGGCTTTATCTACTGAGGAGGCTCAGGTGTTCCAATGTTTGTAGGACAGTGCTTACCATGTTCTACCACTCCGCGGTAGAAAGTGTGGAGGTTTTTGCAGCTGTGTGCTGAGGCAGTGGGGTGAAGGCAGCTGTTTCCAACAGGCTGAACAAGCTCATTAAAAAGGCTGGTCCTGTTCTTGGTGTCAAACTGGAAACCCTGGCGGAGGTGTCTGAGAGGAGAATGCTGAAGAAACTTCTCTGCATCATGGACAACCCCTCCCACCCTATGCACGCCTCTTTGATAGACCATCAGAGCACACGCAGCAAAAGATTCAATACCTCTAAATGCAAAACTGAACGCCACAGGAAATCATTTCTACCTGTGGCAATAAGACTCTATAACGCCTCCCCGTTCTGTAGGTGATCTTTTTATCGATGTACTCAACTGTTTAATCTGTGAATTGTCTGAATGTTACTGAATGTTAATCTCCTCCCCTCCCAAACATTTATCCTTTAGCTAGATTTGAACCTACAAACTCTACTGACACCTCAAATCACTGATGCACTGTCTCTCTCTCTTTCTCGCTATGTCTCTCACCCCTTCTCTCCACATTTATTTTCAATGACCAATTAAATGAGTAATTTTTGCACACTGTTCAAGAAGTGGCGTGTACCCAAACTTTAGCAGAGAAAGAGAGACACCTAAACATTGGTTTTATGGCCCAAAAAAAGTTTGTGTTAAAAAAAAAAAAAAAAAAAATTCTATTCACAGATCGAACCGGCACCTCTTCTGACCTCTCTTCACTCAGCGGACGTTAATCACTCTGCATTACCAGGCCATTAATGGACAGCTGAAAATAGGTGAAGCAAAACATTCATGCTCAAAAATGGGTGGGGAAAAATCACCCATAGCCGCGAAAGAGATAAAAACACCAGAGAAAAGTCTGTTAGAGCAAAAACGACTGACTTACATTCTCAAATAACCGCACTTTTGACTTACTCCGGGCACGGGGCTCGTCTCTCCTAATGCCCTGTGTTTAGCCCCTGATTTCTCCTCCACGGCGCAGCGTTTTCTCTGGCACTCTGTCTGCAGCTGCCAGAGTGACGTAACGTTCCGCGAATGCAGGCCTATGGGGCAAATTATTGATATTAAATGGCCAGTACTATATATTAAATGCCTCTGATCAACAAATAAAACAAAACTGTATACATGCGCAACACACAGGATATAAATGGACATTTTGGCATTGGAACCAATCCAAAATTCTGCACAGGCTTGGACAAGAAGCGGTACCTTTTCAGGATTCAAGAGAGTTTATTGTCAGTCCAGCCACATACGCAAGTACACAGAGGGTTGAAATAGCGTTCTCTGAAGCAAAAAGTATACAAAGCAAATAGTGTAAAAAAATAGACAGACAAAGTGCAGAGTCAAAAAACTGCTGCAACATTATATTGCAGCATCGAAGTACAAAATTGCAAAGTATAAAAACAGGCAGGTAGTGGAAATAAATGTGTATACTGAGGTAGAGCAGTTTTACAAATTTTTAGCAGCGAGTTTTAATGCAGTTTTTTTTTTTTTTTTTGGAAAGTGTCCGTGCAGTGAGTTTAGGATAGTTGAAAGTGTCATGTGCATTTTTATAGCAGTCTCTGTATGAGGTCAGACCCTGTTCAGACCCCTGATGTTACGTGCAAGTTCTGAGTTCAGGAATCTAACGGCTTGTGGGAAGAAGCTGTTGTGAGGTCTGGCAGTGGTGGTGGTACGGATACTCCTGAACCTTTTTCCTGACTTCAGGGGGGAAAACAATCCATGTGAAGGGTGGGTGGGATCTGTGATGATGCTAGTTGCACGGCGGACACAGCGTTTCTTGTTCAGTTCAGTGAGTGGTGGGAGGGGCACACCGATGATCTTCTCAGCTGTCCTCACCAGCCGCTGAAGGGACTTTTGTTCAGCGCTGTTGTAGTTTCCGAACCAGGAAGTGATGCAGAGGATGCTCTCAATGGTCCCCCGGTAGAAGGTGGTATGGGATGGGAGGGGGAAGGGGGGCCTTACACAGTCTACTCAGAAAGTGGAGGCGCTGCTGGGCTTTCTTGGTGATGGCCATGGTGTTAAGTGTCCAGCTGAGGTTGTCTGTCACTTGCACACCCAAGAACTTCACACTGCTGACTTTCTCAACAGCAGAGTTGTGTATGTGAAGTGGGTTGTACGGAGTGGAGTTTCTCCTGAAGTCGATGACCATCTCCTTTGTCTTGGTGACATTCAGGGACAGGCTGTTGTCTTGACACCAGTTCACCAGCTCTCTGACCTCCGCTCTGTATGCGGACTCTTCGTTGTTGCTTATGAGACCCACCACTGTTGTGTCAACTGCAAACTTGACGATGTGGTTTGTACTGAATTGGGCAGCACAGTCATGTGTCAGCAGGGTGAACAGCAGTGGGCTGAGCACGCATCCTTGTGGCGATCCAGTGCTCAGGCTGACAGTCCTGGAGATGCTGGTTCCAATACTAACAAACTGAGGCCTGTTAGTTAGGAAATTCAGGACCCAGTTACAGAGTGAGGTGTTCATGCCCAGTAGGCTTATTTTCCCCACCAGTTTCTGCGGAATAATGGTGTTAAATGCTGAGCTAAAATCTATGAACAGCATTCTGACATAGCTGTCCTTTGAGTCCAGATGAGAAAGGGTGAGGTGAAGGGCAATTGAGATTGCATCATCAGTTGTCCGGTTGGCGCGATATGCAAACTGCAGCGGGTCAAGCTGGTCTGGGTGCTTTCATGTGCCTCAGTACCAGCCTTTCAAAGCACTTCGTGATGACGGGGGTGAGTGCAACAGGCCGGTAGTCATTCAGGCAGGACACTGATGACTTCTTGGGCACTGGGATGATTTTGGTGGTTTTGAGGCAGACAGGAACCACCGCTGTGCTCAGGGTTGCATTAAAGATGTCTGTGAAGACGTCTGTGAGCTGCTCAGTGCATTCTCTGAAAACACGTCCTGGTATATTGTCCATATATATATAGCCTGTGACAGTCTGGCTCTGGCTTTGCTGAAAGCCCCCTTGTCCCCAGACTTAAAAGCAGCATTTCTGGCCTTCACCGACGCATGCACCTCTGCAGTGAACCAGGGCTTGTGGTTTGCCCGGCTGGTGACAGTTCTGGAGACAGTAACATCCTCGATGCACTTGCTAATATAGCCAGTGACTGAGGCTGTGTATTCCTCCAGGTCCACCGTGCTGTCATAGGTGGCAGCCTCTTTGAAAATCTCCCAGTCAGTGCATTCAAAGCAGCCCTGTAGTGCAGAGATGGATCCCTGAGGCCAGGTTCTCACTTGTTTCAGGACTGGTCTGGTGCGCCTCTGTATGGGTCTGTAGACTGGGGTGAGGAGGATGGAAATATGGTCTGATTGTCCCAGATGGGGGTGGGGTGCAGCCTTGTATGCGTTGGGAATGTTTGTGTAAATAAGGTCTAACATGTTTTCCCCACGTGTGGCGAAGTCAATGTGCTGGTGAAATTTTGGCAGAACTTTCTTTACAGATGCATTGTTGAAATCACCCGCGATTATGAAAAGTCCATCGGGATGAGCGGTTTGCAGGTCACTTATCTTTCCATACAGCTCGCCCAGCGCGTTGTTAGCTTTAGCACTGTTAGCATTAAAGCCAGGAGGAATGTAAACAGCCACGACGATAGCTAAAGTAAACTCTCTGGGGAGGTAGAAAGGTCTGCATTTCACTGCCAGAATCTCCACCAGAGCCGAGCAGTGTGCTGTGGCAGTTGCTGCGTTCGTACACTATTCCTTGCTGATGTAAACACACAGCCCCCCTCCTCGCGTCTTGCCGGACAATGCAGCTGACCTGTCCGCGCGGAGCTGGGTTAGCCCTTGTAGCTGGATAGCGATATCAGCAATGCCCTTGTGCAGCCATGTCTCGGTGAAGATTAGTACACAGCAGTGACACATCTCTTTCCGGGAGGACAGAAGCAGTCTTATGTGGTGCATTTTGTCGTCAATGGAGTGTACATTTGACAGAAAAACAGTGGGAAGAGTTGGCCGGCTAGGATTAGCTTTTAGCCTAGCATGGATACCTCCACGCTTGCCGCGCTTCCACTTTCTTGCACACCGCTTTCGCCGTCCTTCCGGTCAGTCTCCAGTGCTAGCCGAGGCCGGGGTCTTTAGCCTTGGTGTTTGGAGGAGCCCGTAGCGGCATAGCTTTTTCACCGTGTCTCCGTCAAACGACGCTTTATTGTTTTCTCCGATGCTGGCAGAAGACTGGCGATCGTACATGAGCTTCATTTGTCGCAGATGTGTTGAGTTGCAGCGGAATAGTAACATAAATAAGTAAACAATACACTATTTATACACTATTGTTTGCTCCCGAGTAGCTGCTGCGTCCTAGCGCGCCGCCATCTTGGATGATTTTTTCGGCTATAAAAAGAATAATAAAAATTAGATTGCATTTCCGCAAGAAAATGCAAAGTGTGATTGCATGATTGCAACGGTGTTGCTAGGTGGTTGCTTCAGTGTGCTAAGTGGTTGCTAAGGATCTATGGATTCACAGGTGAGGGTTATTGTAAAAACATTGGTCATAAAGACAGGGATACCAATTCTTATTCACAATGAGAGGGTGGCAATACTTTTTACCAAAGAGCAGAGTACTCAAACTTTTGCCCTTAGGCAGATTTGAACCTACAAACTAGAGACACTTCATATCACTGATGCACTGTGTCTTTTTCTCTCTATGTCTCTCACCCCTTCTCTCTACATTTATTTTCAATTACCAACTAGATTGCATTTCCATGAGAAAATGCAATGTCTGATTGCGTGGTTTGAGACACCTAAACATTGGTTTATGGCCAAATAAAAGTTTGTGTTAAAAAAAAGATTTGTTCACAGCGGGGCATCGAACTGGCTCGACAACAAAAATGGAATTTTTAAATACTCAGCCCCTGAACAACTGATCAAAAATGTGTATAGACGCGCAATACACCAGATATTAAAGCACGTTTTAGTGTTGGAATGTTGACAAAATTCAATACGGGCTCAGACAAGAAGCTGCATCAAATTTCAGCTATACAAAGAATAAGAACTAGATGCATTTCTGCGAGAAAATGCAAAATGTGATTGCGTAAGAGCTATAAAACCAGTGTGTGGAGACACCCAAACTTTGGTTGTATGGGCGGGAATTAGTGGGCTCGTACCAAGCCATTTATGGGTAAGGATGCCTGAACGCATAGCAGCATTCACGGGCTGATTATTTCTAATTTAACCACAACAAACAGTGACACACGTGTTTTTTTGACCTGAGCTTTAGTGTCTTGAAGTTCGTTTATGAGTCCGCTGTTTTTTTGCTCCACATTTGCTTCGTCGGGTTTGGGTTTTTTCTACTTTTTGTCCATTCCCCGCCCCCTTATCCGTGTGTCACAGACTCTCTCTCCAATATACATTTTAAAGGTAATCAAATAAGGATGTCGGCAGACTGCCAGTGTTTTCCGGGCAGATTGCCAAGTGAGGTAACGTCACAATGGTCCCCTCTCTCCCATTTAGATTGCATTAGGGAGCAATGTTCCACTAGGAGGTGCTAGTGAGTTGCAAGTGAGATGGCGGCACGCTTCTGAACATACAAACATCTACTAATTAATTATCTCCGCCAGCTTAGGACATCTTAAAGGGTAAGAACATCAACTATATTTTTTACCACACCAACTCTTCCACTCTGGAGAAGTCTAAAGAAGATCCGGACAGTTTGTTTAGCTTCTTTGACGAGTGCTTCGACAGGATAATCATTGGGAAGTCTACAAATCTCACCACTACACCGACGACTAGCAAAACTACTCCGTCTACCAAGAGGAGCCGGCCCAGTGATTCGCCCGAAACGGCCTCTCCACCTGGTAATGACTTCGTAATCATTCTAGACTCTATAAACAAGAAATTATCTATCTTCGACGGACGCCTGTCCCTAATGGAAATTCTTCACAGGGAAGTCCAAGCATTACGTTAATCTCTAGAATTCAGCCAACAACAAGTTGAAGCACTTGCGGCGGAGAACGTGATCCTCAGAGAGTCGGTAAAATCCCTCACAAATGGAATAAGCCAGCTCTCGGAAGAAAATAAAAGAATCAAAGAAACCGTGTTAGACCTACAGGCGCGAAGCATGAGGGACAACCTAATCTTTGCTGGTATCCCAGAAAGGGCTGAGGAGGACTCAGAATCCACAGTTAAAAACTTAATTCAAAACCAGCTCAAGCTCCCAGCGGACACCGTTAATAATATCACTTTCCATCGTTCATCGTCTTGGAGGAAGAAGACCTGGACCTATTGTGGCCAAATTTGAACATTTTAAACATAAGGAGCTGCTGAAAAGCAGAGACAGGGAGCTGAGAGGAACAGACTTCAGCGTCAATGACCAGTTTCCCCAAGAGATCTTGCAGCGGCGAAGAGTCCTGTTTCCCATCCGAAAGCGTCTCATCGATGGAGGTTCCCAAGCGGTCATGACTGTCGATAAACTCTATGTTAACGGGCAACTGTATCGCGACCGGGAGACCACCCCCTGGCTCTACTAAGCAAAATCAGGTTATCGTTTTCCATGTTAACCAAATATTCTTACTGATTTGCTAATACGCATGTCCTCATCAAAACATTATCTGGTTGTCTTAACAGCATAACTACAGGCGAAATGTGTTGTAAATTTACAGCCAGTATTTGCACTACTTCCTCACTTCTGTCCGTTTACACGTTTGTCTTTATCTCTTTATCTCTTTTCTCTCTCCTCAACAGTTAGTCGCTCATATTATATTTAATGCTACCGTTTGCATTACTGCACATGCACACAAACAGCACACTAACAGGCCACAAACACATACACATACATGTGTACACACGTGCACACACGCACACACATATACTAACACAGAACACACACATTTTTAGCAAGCCCTTCACACTCGGTTAGTTAGTCTAAACATGAGTACATTAAGGTTTGTCACTTGGAATGAGCGTGGTATGGGTTCCAGGGAAAAGAGATTAAAAAAATTTAATTGGCTGAAAGAACTACAGGCAGACATTGTCCTCCTACAGGAGACTCACCAGAACAACAACTAATACACTCACCTCACCACAGTTTCCTCATGTATACTCAGCCAGCTACAACTCCAAACAAAGGGGAGTAGCCATACTAATTAATAGAAAAATACATTTTACTACCAATAATTCTATTACAGATCCAGAAGGCAATTTTATTATGATTAATTTGTCTATTCATAATAATGACATATGCATCGCTAGTATATATGGCCCAAATATTGACGATCCCTCCTTATTTCACACTCTTTTCTCTTCACTCTCTAATCATTCTGACACCACACTTATAATAGGAGGGGACTTCAATCTGGTGTTTAATCCTAAAATTGATAGGCTTAGTACCGCAGGAAGTTATAGGAATTGGCAATTTGCAGAAATTCTTAAAAAGTACATGAGGGACTTTGGTCTATGTGATGTTTGGCACTCTCATCACCCAACCCTTAGAGAATATACCTTCTTCTCATCCATACACCGCTCGTATTCTCGCTTAGACCACTTTCTAACTAGTAGCTCCATAATGAGGGACACCGCAGCCATTCAGATTCACTCTATCACCATCAGCGACCACGCACCTGTTTCCCTCACTCTGACTAACGCAAAGGTCACACCTCCAACCAGATATTGGAGATTTAACACATCATTACTTAAAGATCAAGATTTCACTAACTATTTCAAATATTTCAGGAATGGGCACTATATTTAGACAGTAATGACATGCCAGGAGTCTTACCATGTGTTCTTTGGGAGGCATGGAAAGCAGTCGTACGAGGTAAAATAATTTCTTACTCTTTGCATAAGAAAAGTTTAGAAAACTCAATTATATTAGAACTCGAGCAAAAGATTAAATCTCTAGAGGCCGAGTATGCTGCCTCACCCCAGGAACACACCTTGAGTGAACTAAGGAAGTCAAAACTCAAATTAAATGAAATAAATGATAAAAAAACACAGTTCCTGGTGCAAAGACTTTGACTGGAGAACTTTGATGATAGCAACAAATCTGGCAAATTCCTAGCCAACCAGTTAAAACTGAATAAAGAAAAATGACACTTTTAGAAATTTCTATAAAAACTTATATACGTAACAAATCGATCCACCATATGCTGATATTGAAGAATTCCTCAATAATATTAACCTTCCAAAATTACAGGATGATCAGGTTATCTCAATGGCTGAACTCCATGATGCCCTTCAACATATGCCCCAAAAGAAAGCACCAGGCCCAGATGGTTTTCCAACAGAATTCTATAAAGAATTCTGGACTACACTGGAACTCATTTTTTTTAGAATGGTATGTCAAATTAGGGAGAGTGGCAAGATATCTTCAAACATGAACTCAGCTAATATTAGCCTACTTCTTAAACCAGGTAAAGACCCCACGCTTCCATCTAGTTATTGCCCTATATCGCTTATAAATACAGATCTTAAAACAATTTGTAAAGCTTTAGGAAGAAAACTGGAAAAAAATCACCCCTTTTATAACACATCCAGACCAAACAGGCTTCATTAAGGGTAGACACTCAGCCACCAATCCACGCAGGTTAATTAATTTAATAGATTATTCTACTATCAATAAATTGGAAACCACAATTATTTCGTTAGACACAGAAAAGGCATTTGACAGGGTAAATTGGAAATTTTTTTATGCAATACTAACCAAATTTGGTCTTGGATCATCATTCATTAACTGGATCAAAACATTATACAGTTCTCCTATTGCATCGGTCAGGACAAATGATCACACTTCACTAAGCTTTAGTCTACAGAGGGGCACTAGGGAAGGCTGCCCACTTTCCCCTTCACTTTTTGCCATTTTCCTTGAACCATTAGCAGCCACTATCAGAAAAAACAATAATATTAAAGGTATTCAAATTAAAAATGAGCATCACAAAATAAGTCTCTACGCAGATGATGTACTACTCTTTCTGCAGAATTCACAATCCGCTTTATGTCAGACAATCTCAATCATAGATAAATTTTCAGCAGTCTCTGAGTATTCCATCAATTGGTCAAAATCCATTGTCTTGTCTATAAACTGTGTTTTTCAGAATACATCTACTACTAAATTACAATAAGGACATATCAAATATTTAGGTATAAATATCTCCCCCAGGTTTTCAGACTTGCCAAAATTGAACTGTACTCCACTTCTTAATACAATAGAGGATGATCTCACGCGGTGGAAGACCCTGCCTGTATCACTCATGAGGAGAGTGGCCACTATTAAAATGATGGTCCTACCCAAAATTAACTATTTATTTTCGATGATCCCCCATAAACCCTCGTCTGTTTGGTTCAAATTATTAGACTCACACATGTGAGTTGTGGTGTCTACTTGGCTGTGTCTTCTTCATCTAGTAAGCTAGCTTGAGTTTCTTCTGTTGCTTAACTGCTTAACTGTTGTGCTACTATTTTGCTGTCCACTTTGACTTCCTTTGTTCTAGATTGCTACTTCGTTTGTTTTGTGTTTTGTTTGTTTGTCGGCTGCCTTTGTCCCTTGTGGGGTTAGCTTCATTAGCTTCATTGCAATCAGCTAGATAATTCTCACCTGGTGTAATTAGTGGGAGTGGCTTATACTCACCCACAAGTATAAAGGAGATACACTCTGGTCTAAATTCAGTCTGTGCTTGTGCTGTCTACTTGGCTGTGTCTTCTTCATCTAGTAAGCTAGCTTGAATTTCTTTTGTTGCTTAACTGTTGTACTGCTATTTTGCTTAACTGCTTAACTGTTGTGCTACTATTTTGCTGTCCACTTTGACTTCCTTCGTTCTAGATGCTACTTTGTTTGTTGTTTGCTTTGTTTGTTTGTTTGTTGGCTGCCTTTCTCCCTGGTGGGGTTAGCTTTGTTAGCTTCATTAGCTTCATTGCAATCAGCTAGATAATTCTAACCTGGTGTTAGGGAGGCCAGAGGTAATTAGTGGGAGTGGCTTACACTCACCCACAAGTAAAAAGGAGATACGGTCCGTCTGTGGCGGTTGCACTTTCAGGGAAGGGATCCTCATACTCAGTGGTGGAATGTAACAAAGTATTTGTACTTTGTTACTGTACTTAAGTACATTTTTACGTATCTGTACTTTACTT
>JBBPCZ010120742.1:0-10203 GCA_037974445.1 Brycinus macrolepidotus | reverse complement strand
GGTAAAGAAGATGCTGGACTTTCAGATATGTGTTGACTTGTACTGGAAGTATGGGATGGTGAGGAAACTTTATGGTCCGTAGTTGTTGGATTTTCTGTTTCCTCAGTACATTCAGTTTCCCAAAGCTCAGTAGTTTGTGAAATTGGAGGTTTCATACTGACATGTTTGGTTGTTGGGATTTCATCTGTCTTTTCTGATTTTGGTTGACGTTGTCTAGAAAAAGAAGCAGGTGATGAAACAGGCGTTGTTGGACTGTCAGTTGTAGGATATCTTACTGTGGAAACAATGGAAGGTGAAGAACTTTGACCAGTGAGCAATGATATAATGTTTGAACCTTCTGTTGTCTTCTTATGCTGTGTTGCTGTACTTAATGGATATTCTTTTTTTCTTTTTTCTGTTGTTTCCAATTTGTTGTTAGTTGGAGATATTTTTTGACTTTTACTGGAAATAGAGGCAGCTGAAGAAACCATAGGAAGAGATGTGGGTTTTCTTATAGTGGGACTTTTGGCTGGTGAATAAACTTTGTGGTCTAAAGTTGTTGGATTTTCTGTTTGTTCACTACATTCAGTTTCCCAAAGCTCAGTATTTTGTGAGATTACACTTGGTGTGGTCACAGTAAGTGGTTCCTTTTTACTTTCAGTTGCTGATTGTTGTGTTGTGGAAATAACGGATGGTGGAAAACTTTGACTGGTAGTTGGAGAAAGAATGTGTGAAACTGCTGTGGTATTCTTTTCATTTATTTCTGTGCTTGATGGATATTCGGTTTGTCTTCGTTCTGTGGTTTTAGAGTTTTCTTTAATTTGTGTATTCATGCTGACAGGATTGGTTTTTAGGACTTCATGTGTCTTTTCTGATGTTGGATGACTAGTTTGATAAACAGAAGCAGGTGAAGACACTGTAGGTCCAAGTGTTCTTGTACTCTCAGGTGTAAGATGTCTTGTTGTGGAAAGAATGGAAGATGGAGAACTTTGACTAGTAATTGATTGTGGACTGTCTGAAACATCTGTGGTCATCATTTCTGTACTTGAAAAATATAGAGCTTGTCTTGTTTCTGTTGACTCCACGTTTCCATTAGTTGGAGTTATTGTACTTAACTGTTTGGTTGTTTGGACTTCAGTAGTCTTTTCTGATACTGGTTGACTTTTACTGGAAATTGAGACAGGTGAAGAAACTGTAGGTAAAGACGTGTTGGGACCTTTCGATGTATGTTTTCTTGAACTGGATCTTTGGGATGTTGAAATAATTTTATTTTCAATCGTAATTGTATTTTCTTTTTTCTCAGTGCATTCAGTTTCCCAAAGCTCAGTAGTTTGTGAAATTACACTCATTGTGGTCACAAGAACTGATTCTTTTGCATTTTCAGAAACTACTGCTGTGTTCTTCTGTTCTTTCATTTGTGTAGTCAGTGGATTTCCTGTTTGTCTTATTTCTATTGTTTCCAAGATTTCATTCATTGGAGTTTTTATGCTGACATGTTTTGGTGTTGGGATTTCTTCAGTCTTTTCTGATATTGGTTGATGTGTACCAGAAACAGGGGCAGGTGAAGAAACTGTAGGTTCAGATGATGTTTGACTTTCAGCTGTTGGTTGTCTTATAGTGGGACTTTGGGATGGTGAAGAAACTTTGTGTTCTGTAGCTGTTGGATTTTCGATTTCCTCAGTACATTCAGTTTCCCAGACCTCATTTGTTTGTGAGTTCACACTTGGGGTGGTCACAAGTGATTCCTTTGTACTCTCCGTTTTTGATTGTTTTATTGTGGAAAAAAAAGATGGTGGAGAACTATATTTAGTTATTGATGGTGAAATGTGTGACACTGCTCCACTCTTCTGTTCATTTGTTTGTGTAGTCAATGGATATTCTGTTTGTCTTGTTTTATTTGTTTCTAAGTTTTCAGTATCTGCTGTTTTGGTGCTGACATATTTAATTGTTGGGGATTCTGCTTTCTTGGAAGGTGGAGAATTTGGCCTGGTGAACAATGGTGGATTGTTTGAAACTTCTTTAATTTCTCCTTTGATTTTTGTACTTGAGTGATATCCTGTTTGTCTTGTTTCTGATGATTCCAAGTTTTCATTAATTGGAGGTTTTACACTGACGTATTTGGTTGTTGTATCACCACCTGTCTTTTCTGATATTGGTTGATGTGTACCTGAAATAGGTGCAGCTGATGAAACTGCAGGTTCAGTTGTGGTTGGACTTGCAGATGTAGGTTGTCTTGCCGTGGACCTTTGGAATGGTGAAGAACCTTTTTCGTCTATAGTTGTTGGATTTTCTGTTTCCTCAGTACATTCAGTTTGCCAAAGCACAGTTGTTTGTGAGATTACACTTGGTGTGGTCACAATAAATGGTTCCTTTGTATTTTCAGTTGTTGGTTGTTGTGTTGTGGAAATAAGGGAAGGTGGACTAGTAACTGGTGGTAGAATGTGTGAAACTGCTGTGGTCTTCTTTTCGTTCATTTCTGTATTTGATGGATATTCTGTTTGTTTTCTTCCTGAGGTTTCAAAGTTTTCTTCAATTTGAGTTTTTGCGCTGACAGGATTGGTTGTTCGAATTTCATTATTTTCTGAAAGTGGCTGACTTGTTTGGGACACAGACACAGATAAAGAACCTGTAGGTTCAGTAGTTTTAAGAGTTTCAGATGTATGTTGTGTTGTAGTGGAAATGTAGGAAACTAAATGAATGTTATCATCTACAGTTCTTGGATTTTCTTCAGTTTCCCAGGTTTCAGTAGTCATTGCGATCTCTGTTTTCATCACTGGATGTTCCTTATATTCATGTGCTGATTGTTGTGCTTTTGGTTTTGTATTGGAACGGATAATAGGGGATAATGTTGAAACATTAATTTCTGAAATTGAAAGAGATTCTGTTTTCTCACTGGATTCAGTTTCCCTAGTTCTTGTAGGTTGTGAGATGGTATTTTTGGATGAAGTAGTGATGGGTTCTGTTTTATTTTTATTTGACGATTGTGCTGTTGTGCGACTAATTGAAGGTGATTGACTTTCACTCACTTTTACTTGTGAACTGTGTGACTTCTTTTCTGTCATATCTGGGACTGAGGAATATTCAGTGATTTTTGTTTCCACATTATCCATCATTTGAGATATTGAACTAACCTCTGTGCTTATTAGGGTTTCAAATGTCATTTCTGTACTTGTTTGCTGTGGAGTCAAAATGTGGATATTCTCTGCCTCTGCCTCTGTCTCTGTTTGTTGGTTTAATGGATTGTGACTTTCTTGAGAGCCTCCACTAATCGACTGTAGGGTTTGATATGTGCTTTGGACTTGATTGCTCACCGTAGTCAAAAAATATGGCTTTTCTTCCAGGCTTAATCTGCTTGGGTTTGTATTTGTGACTCCCTTTGGCCTCTCAGGGGAAGATTCTACCTCACGTTGAGGCCTTTGTTTTGGTTCACTGGACATAGCAACAGATTCTCTTGCATCATTCTGTTGCTGAATATTCTGTCCAAATTGGTCTTCTAGTGAACTTTCAGTAGCTATGCCAGTCTGCCATGATCTTTTTGGAACTGGATCCTCCAGAGAAATGTCTTCATTTTTTGGAACTCCATTGACATACTGCTTTTCAGCTGGGCTTAGAATGCCTGGAGTTACAAAATCAGCTCTTGAAGACTGCAATCTTGAGAAATTTGTTTGTCCACCCATGCCCAATAGCCCTTCCACCAATTTTCCATTCATTTTTTGATGATCATCTGGGTGCTGAGCTGCCGAATGGGTCTTATAGAGGAACTTTGCAAGCTGCCTTGCTGACATGTTTACCCAGGGACATCTCTCACGGCCATTTTGGACCACTGCACCTTCAAAAGTGTCTCCCGTGATGTTTGTATGGTGGTATGCAATCCATCCAATACGGTTACGTTTCACTTGCTCTCCCTTTTTGGTTATATATTTTTTCTTAACAAAGACCACACCACTCAGAATGTGCGTTATGGGAGGGGTTGACCTTGAAATGACCTTGAAATGATCAAAGCGCCTCTTTCCGCGGAGGATTGCCCTAATAACCTGTGCAAAAGACAAAAACATACCCACTAGTGGAAACTCATTCCTAGGGCCTGTCCCAAATGGCACACTAAGTCCATCTGCTGAATTTAAAAGCATGTGTTTGACACACCACTAACTTATCATCATTGAAAATTGGTCATTCTTGTTTATTTTCTAAGTCCTAATAAATTAATTAACCTAAGTTTGTGCCTTTAATTTCACCTTCTGTACACCAAATTGACAAATACGAGACTCAATAACCTACAGCAAGCATTCTTACATGAGGACTGCAGGACTGCAAGCGTGCCATATAGGACAGGCCTTTAAAATCATGTCATGCCATTTGCTCACCAGCTGATATTACATGTACAAGTCAAATTCCTTGGAACAAGCATGAAGCAGTTGACTCCTCTGATCTTCTCTCTATAAACTGCTTCTTTTACACCTGGCATTTACATATTACCTTTGTTTTCTGAGGGCATATGATGTCTCAATAGTGGAAAGTCTAAGAGAGCTAATAGTAATATTTAAGAATAATATATGTGCTACCGTGGTTTACTTTTACTCCTTTTCAAGTTCTTCTTTTTCTTCTGTTGTTTAATGAGTGGTGATCGCCTGCCTCAACTTCCTGTAATTGATCTGAAAGTTCAAGCCATCCAAAAAAACTCAAGCCACTGTAAACAAACTATGGTTGTTTGTTTCTGGACCAAGACCACCTCTTTTGGTCAGACCAAATTTTGGTCCTTCGGTCCTGACCATGGTCCAAGGAATGTTTCATACATGCTATTTTGGTTCGGACCAACAGACCAAACAACGTAGCACCATGATTGTCCAATATTGAAATTTTACTGGTTTCTAACTTGACTGCAGCATAGCCGGGTAAGTTGACCAAGATAAACCTAGCTTTAGACTGATTAATGTGGACGATGACACCGCTGAGGTATGTGGAATCAAAATAATAGTTATTAGAACTAGAGAGTTCTTTTAGGTGATGTAAAGCAAGGCTTCATTCAGCCAGTTTTGAATAAGAATTTGAATACACAAAGTTGACTCAGGTTCTTCCAAGTTGCTGACAAGGCACTCATATAGAGCTAAACTTCATGTAGAAGCCATTTAGCGTTACAGTTTTCATGTGAAAAGGATCTCGTTAGTCATTCAAAATTTGTTCAGCACTCTGACACTCCACTCAAAACTGGTTTCTTACACTATATTAAACTTGTGCATTGTTAAGCCGTTCATTACTTGAGTAATCAGGGTAAATGTCAGGCCTGATGCCTAATAATAAGGCTTAATAATTTAATTAGTCCTATACAGTACCATAAAATTCAACCCACTCCAATTTTTATTCTATTTGTGTCTTCTATTTGAAGACAGTCTGAGTAAATGCAATATAAGTTCTCCAACACCATTTGTTGGATATTTGAAAAAGTAATTGCCCCTTAGATATTCATTCAGCGAATAAACTAATTTAGTTGATAGCTGGAACGAGTTAGACTAGAAACACCCAAGCTTGATGACAACCAGCGCGTTTGGTTCTAAACCTTAAATAAATGGGATCTAAAATAGAACCTAAATATAAACTGAACTTCTACATCATTGTGAAGTAAGCTAAAAGACCTAAGCGAACAGCACACTGTGTTGGGATTAAAAGAAATTCTGGAATAGATGAGAAAGAAAGTAATTGAAATATATGAGTCTGGAAAGGTTCTGAAACTCTTATGAATCACAATGGTTGCCATTACTTCCATGTTTGACCAAACCATGATCTGCAGCTCAAGCACAAATGGCTTATGCAGTAAGACAATGAAAGCTAAGCCAAAGCAAAGAGTTGGGGAAAAGTCATGTTTGGGCTAGTTTTTAGAAGCAGGGTAGGGGGCAACCACAATGTTTAAATCTGTGTTTATTATATATTAGTATCAATAATGCTGAACCTTTAATTTACAGTAGCTTTTGTTAATTTTTTTTTTCATATTTTAATCATAATAAAAATGTACAAAAAAAACGATCATCGTTGAGGTTTTATGGCTGAATTCTTATTGTTGGAAATTAAGCCTAGAAAAAGTTAGTCAGTAGTTTTAAGAAAAATGTTTTTACATGGAAAATGGTGATTTTCCTACCTTAGGCGGTATGAACCATGCACTGGCATTCCTCTTGAGGTCTTGATGGGACAGAACGGTGACCTCCTTGTGATGGATTCCATAAGCCCAGTAAACTGGCACATGCTGGTGTCTGTGATACACTGCGATGTAGATGCACTTCTCCCTGTGGCATCTACACATGTGGTCCAGGTGATGTTTCTTGAGGCCCAGAGGAAGGTGGGCCCAACCATTCCAGAATATGTCTTCACACGGATTGCCATCGAGCTGCCCTGGTGGCTGAAACTGCCCCCTTGGGCATGTGGGCGCTGGGACAATAGAAAGCAGGAGCAGTAGGAGCCACCATAGCTTCATCACACAGTGGGCGCCAACTGCATATCTGCAGAAGTACAGTGACAGGAGTTGCAAGTCTCTTACGTTGAAACTCTTATCTTTTGTTTGCTTTAGAGCTCTGCAGTTTTGCAATTCACACATGATTACTCAGCCAGCGAATCGGCAGCGCTCACCAGCAGCGTCAGTTCCTCAGAGCCACATGAATCGCCATTCACGCATCGAGCATGTTGTCTCAGAAATGGAAAAGGAAAAGACCAAAGTTTATAACTTGCGACGTCACAAAAGTTCTGTTTATAGTTTTTTTTCCAGCAAGAAGGTCCTGAGTTTGATTCCTTGCCAGGATGGCCAGGGTCCTTTCTGTGTGAGGTTTGCATGTTCTCTCCATGTCTATGAGGGTTTCCACCAGGATCTCCAGTGACTCTGATCAAGGAGAAGTGGCTTTTACCTCTTCAGTCACCAAAAACCAAACAATTACTTCAACACATTCAAGAGGTGTTAAGGGGCACGCTTGAGAGGTGAATGGGAGGTCACGGAGGTCATACTTTTTGTTATGCCATTGTGTCTGTTACAGTTACTCCAAGATTTAGTCATTTTAGAAGGGTAATAAAAAATGAAAATACCATATACTACATACATATACTACCAGGTTTGTCCTCGACAGAATTTACATGGTCGAGGCCACATCTTACCTATCATCGACTGATCGTCCACATTCTGATTTTTTCCATTCCATTTTTATAATTAAACTACTTGACTTGGCTTAAAAAGTTATTGACTTGGCTTAAGAAGTTATAGTATTAAAGGATGTGTTCTATCCTTTTTCTCACTCATCATTTGAAGAGTCTCCAATAATAAAAACAATAATAAATATGCCCATTTAGAATATAGAAGGTCTGTAGCCTTACTAAAAAAAAAAGAAACCAGAGTATGTAGGTACAAAACATTTATTTACTTTTGTACACACAGAAATAAATTGATGATAAAGCCAAAACTGAAACTACGCCACTGTCAGCAGATGTCAGCATTTGCAAACAGGCTAACACATGCCTTGGATTTTTATCTTTTTTGAGTTAAGGCAAACTTCTACATATTATACAATAAAGGTAATATGCAATTCCTTAACAGAAAATGAACACTTTAATGCCATGAAGTGTAAAACAAGGTAAACTCAAAGTAGAATAAAATATACAACAGCATTTTGGATTAAATAGAACAGGAGTGAATAATTTTTTAGATAAACAATTACACACTGTCATCAGATCAAATGAGCTCACTGCTCATTCGATTATTTTCAAATTGTGTTTGTGCATGCAAGAAATAAACAAAAATATTTTAAAACTTTCATTAACAGCTTAATTATAGGCTAATATTTATTCTAAAATAATGCTTGATTTGAATACTTGAATAAAAAATTATTTATTGGGAGAAACCAAGCAAGTCTGTAAAATCAGACATTTATCACCACCATATAACTGTAATGGATTGACCCTTGTTACATAACCACATTTTACGCTGATTCAGATGTAAGACTGGCAGTCGAATCAGGTTCCTTAGATTGAATCAGCAAATATTCGACTATTTTGGGTCAATCCTAATACATATTATCATTAAATGGGCTATTTTACCACTCGGTGACCTGCTTCCACCCCTAGCAGATCATTATCTGTCTTTGAAAAAAATATGTATGGGCAAACTAGAGGAAAGACCTGGAAATGTGTAAAAAGTGGATGGGCTTCACTTTGTCTGAACATCTGTCTTCTTTGGAACTGCGTTCCTTTGGGCCAGTCCTCAAAAACAAACTGTCATGTGGAAGATGGAAAAAGATAATAGCAGTCAAGGGCTTCCTTGGACTTCTTCCAAGGATAAGTCGTCCAGACACAGGAACATAAAGAGTGCAGGGTGATTCATTTGAACACACGCTTCATGATTTTCTGTTCTGGGTTGTGCGTAATACACTGCTGCTTTCCAAACTGGCAGCCCTGCTGTGGTCCTTCCATTTTTTCTCATCGTTGCATCCGCCCGGGAAAATCAGCCACAAGCCCTGAGTGAGAACCTGTTTGGTACCAGATGTTTCTGGTTTTGCCAGCTGTTTCTTTAAGGTTAATGAGTTGATGGTTTTAAATGGCTAAGCAGCAATAGCTCGAGCAGAACCTGTTTACTATAAGCACTGCGTTTTGATATTTCTGCCTGAACATGAATGTTAAGTAAAAACAGACATGTACAAAAATGTAATTCACTTAAGATTTAGTGCTAGCCGCCAATTCTGTAACGCCAGCTAGCAGACACCCGCTCTGGCTAGCAAAGCTTGCTGCTGTTCCACCTTAAAGGCTGCATTTCAGTCAGGCACCTTTCACCAAAACATGCTTAAACTAAGCAAGAGTGGACGCTAATCCATAAGGTGGATAACAGTGAGCTGTATCACTTCATCTCTGTTGGTGAAGATGTTAACATCAGTGTTTTGGTTTCAGTTTGTGTTTTTAATCTGCATTTAAATCAGATACTGTGGTCTTCTGCTTCATGCCCACCATTGCAGCACACCAGTGCCAATATCTCCTATGGTGTAGGATTCCCACGAGCATCCCCGAAACATATTGTTACTAAAATATATGTCAGTATATTTACTATGGTTTAATGTGTCTGTACATTAACTATGGCTTAATAATTGTCTGTTGACTTAATATATGTATTATGTATGTATATATTAATATATGTTATGTTAATATATGTATGTAATATATAATATAGCTTAATATATGTATATATTTTTTACGTCACAATTCATGAATAAAGTAACATTTAAATAATCCAAAAATCATTTTAGTATTGAATGCGAGACAGTTATCAACATTATTTTTTCATGCAAATTACAGATGTCGCATAGTATTGCCATTGTTCCTACCATCAGGGTGACAGAGTGACAGAGGAGCGCATGTCTGATATGAAGGACAGGTACATTATCATGAAAAGATATTGAAAAAAAACAAGGTAAATATTGCCTGAGCAGATAATATTTTTGTTGGATTTCTGAACATCCTTCAAGCATATTCGTAAGAGGAGAGATGTTTTTAAGTTAAGTAGGTATTTTGGGATCTTATGTTAGTTGTCAAATTAAAGTAAATATATGAAGTCCCGGCCCGTTCTTACACAAAACCTTTTAGAAACATCCCTTCCACCACAGTCTTTTCCATCACATTTCAGCCATTTAGTGGCAAAGATAAGATTGTGGTGGAAATAACACCTATACTAATAGTGTGTAGGTCCAAAGTGCTCCTATTTCCAAAACAAGGACTTTTGTCAGCTACAGTCAGCTATAATGTCGTCATCACATATATTTTGTCAAATATTTTGCATATCAGATGTTTGAATATATTTCACACTTAACATGTTTCAAAATGTATTTCAAAATTACAAGTATTTGTGAACTACAATGCAAATATACGGCCATGGAAAAAAGTAAGAGGCCGCATCATTTTTTTCTGGTTATTGCTTTTGTAATGTGTGGGAGTGTGTCTGTGTAAAATGTCACTATTGTTTTATACACTATTGACCACACCTGATTCAAAATTCCAAACAAAAAAGTGTTTGGAGAAATTTTAAAAAATAATACATATAAATAATTTATTATACCTTGGAAATGTGAAACTACACTACACTCTTACATTATTTTACAATTGCAACAATTAAAATAGTTATGTTAAGAGCACGGTGTGTGTGTGTGTGTGTGTGTGTGTGTGTGTGTGTGTGAGCTCTGTTTCATCCCATCAGAAACTGAATCAGGAGTG
>JBBPCZ010120740.1:0-10203 GCA_037974445.1 Brycinus macrolepidotus | reverse complement strand
GGTATAAGCAGGGTAAATACAGTAATAATTTAATTTAATTTACAGTAATAAAAATACAGGGCTTTAAGAAGAACAAACCAAAAAACATGAGAACACTCAGCGAAACACACGAGATGCTCCACGCGGGAAACTGTTCTGATGCGGGAATGCTGGACTGCATCTGCCAGAGAGGCGTCACAGGGCAGCAGCCAATATACAGTTGCTTTGTGTTCTCTGGACAGTACAAAAAAATTTCTACAGTTATATTTTATATGGAAATTTATCTGAATTTCCGTTAATATTTATGTTAAAAAAAGTAGTAAATTATAGTTTTCTTAATAATTTAGCACTAAAATGCATGAAAAATTATATATTGCCATGAAAAAAAGCAAAAAAAAAAAAAAATGCGGAGGATATTTCTGGTTTATGCGAATTTGCAGGGGTTTCCGCTTACAGTTATTAGTGAGGTTCTAAAAAAAAAATCCGCGAACGACAGAGGCGCGAACTCTGAACTGCGACTTCACAGGAGAACACTGTGTTAATGATCACTTATCCATTATAAGTCATGATCATTAAAACAATGTATGTGTATGTAATGTTATGTGATACTCTTCACAGTCAACACGGTGCTCAAGGTTTGCTGAGGGTGTGTAATAAGATAAGATAAGATAAAATAAACCTTTATTAGTCCCACAAGAGGGAAATTTGCATTGTTACGGCAGAAAGTGGAGAGTACAAAGGTAAGAGCAGTAATAAGCTTTTATCACTTGTTAGTTACTTTATATTAGACTCATAGCTTCAGTGCAGAACCAGATTCAAAAAGAAATATGCATGTATATATGAACTAGTGAACTACTGAACTATATATATACATATAATTTCTACCAGGTCTAACAGATTTTTAGGTGAAAGATCAAGTTGCACCTTCAGTTGTGCTTGGCTGGCCTCCACCTCCTTCTCATCTGCAGGCACTTTGTGAACATCACACACCTGGTTTTCATACTTCCTGAGGACATCTTCAGCCCCTTGTGTGCTACGTATCACCAGGTCGATGGTTTTTAGCCTAAATGGACAAAAACATTTCAATCCATGAAGGAAACAAGAATAAACCAAAAACTGTCAAATTAATTTTACCTGCTTTATAAAAAAGGAAACTGTTGCAACATTAGAGTAGATTAAGTTACAAACATTTTTTCTTCTCCAGTAGAGGTGGAGATACAAAGATTTCAGGGCGCTCTCATGCCTATCATACCGCTCGGTTCTGCCCTTTCTAGCCAGGCTGATTTAGCAAGATACACTGGAGTCTTAACTTGCACTCCTCACAGATATAAATAAACCTCTGCAAATTTGAACAGAACTAACTCTCTTCTCTGTTTTCTCCAAGGGAAACCGCTGCATTTGTCTAGCCTGACTGATCACTGTGGGACCCCAGGTCACCACCTTCCCGGGCCTGCGATCGCTGGGGCCCCGTGGCAAATTGTCCTCGACTGGCTTCGGCTCCACTCGTGCCCTCCCCCAATTAGGGGCAACTGCTGATCCTGTTGTTTATGGACTACAGACATTGTTACTCTTCCAACAAAATGTACCTCTATGGACACTTAGTGATGCCAACTCTCTTAGCCGTAGATGGCCTATCTGTCAATAAGCTTGTTCATGAAGGACTTCTCTTGTTATTTATCCCCATAAAGACTCTGAGGAGGATGGGTTCCCCTTTTGAGTCTTGGTTCCTCCTGAGGTTTCTTCCTCCAGCTGAGGGAGTTTTTCCTCGCCTCTGTCGCCTTTGGCTCACTAGGAGCTCGGACCTGTATTCTGTAAAGCTGCTTTGTGACAACTTGTTTGTAAAAAGAGCTATATACATAATTGAATTGAATTGAATAGCGTTTCGCTGAGGTCATCAATCCAGGGCATGGAATAACTATCAAATTCTGAGATCTTATTTAATTTTCTAAAATTGCTACACAGACAGAGGCTGGTGTCGGCTTGGGCACCACCATGTTAGGTCTGCAGGAGGCTGGAGGATTCTTCAATTATGCTTTCTTTTATTTAACCTACCTCCTCTACAGCTTGTTTGCGGGCCTCTTGGAAACAATAGGGCTGCTGCCTTAATATAATTCCAGGGGGTATTTTGACGTCATGTTGAATCAAGTGAGTCCGCCTGGGCCCAGTAGAGAACACGTCCCTTAAGTGCTCCTCCAACTCTCTTAGATCCTGTATCTGCATGGGGGTAAGATCCTCAGAGATGATGGGTCTTGGGCACTCTTCAGAACCTGGGAGTGATGCGACAGAGGCAGACAAAGTTGGCCAGGTCTCAACCCAGTGTTTTAGCAGGTTTACGTGATAAAGTTTATTATCTGTGCGCTTACTGGGCTGCAGAAGCACAGACAATTTTGTGGGAATAAAGAGAAGAAAGGATTTTCAACAAAAGAATTTCAACAAATCCTTGAAAATAATTTCTCACACTTAGTGAAGAAACTTAAGAAGAAAACAGGTTGGATGTTATTACGAGACAATGATCAAAAACATACATATAAAAATATATTTCAATGTCTAAGAAACAAAAGATTAATGTTTTAAAATAACCTTTACTGTCCCGAGACCTGAATATTAAAGATTTGTGATTAGATTTATAAAATGCTGTGCATGCAAGACCAACTATAAGTATTTCTGAACCAGAAGTTTTCTGCAAAGAAAAATGGAAAAAATTGTGCCCTAACAATTTCTGAAATAATGAATGAATGTTTGCAGAGGTGGTCTTAACCAGGGGTGCCCACAAATTAGAATAAAACTGTAGAAGATTCATTATACTGTGTGATGAAATTACATATTCTATCTTCATTATTTAAATAAAAAAAGACATCCCAGGCCTTTGTTGAATGTGCAGATTTAATATATAAGTATTTAGCAAGTACAGGCCATGCTTTCTATCTATGCTTGTAGCATGAGGAGTGATTGTGTGACTGTAGTAGGAAAAGAATCTCCCAAATATCTGCTGATTTATATATATATATTTATACATAGAGATACACTGACTGACTGTTGGCACTAGACAGTGTGTTTTCTTTCCCTTAACTGGGACTATAATCAACAAGAACCATAAAACATGAAATATAAACAAATTTATTCATATTTGAAAGCATTCTCCACAGCAAAATCACCAACGCTAAATACCTTTTATTGTGAACAAAATTAATTCCAATGGTATGTGTTATATAAGAAAATATGAATGAAATTTTACTAAACTCATTCTAATAAGACATCAGCCTATGAAGCTAAACAAAGTTCTCAGTTGTGTTAGACTAGATTAAAAAAATTAACTATAAGTTGAGGAAAGAAAAAAAAAGAATACCCAGAGTTAAAGAAATTATAGTGTTATAAATCCAACTTAAGCATTTAAATGTAACTGTTTCCATTTTATATAATGTTATTAACATGGTCTCTGATCAGATCAAGTGTGGTTCTGCATATTTGTAGGTAATAGATGACCTCTTTACTATTTGTTGGACGAGGCACAGATGGCTGCCAGTTTTTGGTTGTGCCCCCTCATCTTATAAATGAGTTTTGGGATGGCTTCATTAAAGAGAAGCTGGTTCTGTAAAATTTCTTCTGCCGCCTTCATCAGATCCTCCATGAGCTTCATCACTGCCTCCTGCTCGATGAATTTGCGAGTCTGACATTCAACAACACTGGCTTTCCCGCTGAGAAGGCTCAGGATGTGGACGATTTTTCTCACTTTCATCTGGAGCTCAGCCACAGCCTCTCGCTGTTCCTTCACCTTCTGGATCTCTTTATGGATCTCGTCTGCCTGATCTTTCTTCTGTGTGATGATTTGTTCAGTCTGGGTGATCTTGACCTCGTATTCAGACACTTTGTTTCTGTAAGTTTCTTCTTGAGACTCAAAGTTTCTCACTTCCTCCTCGGCTGATCTCACGGCATGTGTAGCTTGATCTAATTCCGCACCTCCAGTACCTAACATGATACCACCTGCACAGAAAAGGAATCAATTTGAAACAGACACGTACAGAAGTCTAAGCTTAGAAATACTTGTAGAGCACCAGAAATATCAGTCTCACCAATAATCCATCCGATAACTGGTATAACAAGCAATCCTGCTCCTACACCTGTCATAGTCTCAGCCTCACGTTTCCTCTCTTCTTGTCTCCGAAGTGTAGCTCTTGCTGAATCCAGATTTTTTCTGGCCTGCTCCAGACCATCTTCAGATATTTTCAGTGAGATTTCATTACATGTTTGTTCTGTTCTCAAGTTGTCTAGGGAACATTGGATGGCATTCCTCTCTTTCTCAAGCTTTCCCTTATCTTTCATAAGATTCTCAGTGCATGTATCTAGACTCCTCAGCCCTGTACCAGCTGCCTGCTCTGACTGCTCGAGCTTCTGCTTGGCCAGCACAATCTGATTTCTGATGTCATCGTAGTTGGAGCATTGCCCTGTAAGGGGATCTACTTGTGCCTCGATAAGACTCATGTAGATTCTATTGACAGAGCAGAGGCCATCTTCCAAAGGCACAGTAACTGCCTCGACTGCATATTTCACCACAACACTAAAGAGACAAACATAAAAGAGAACAAGGAATAGGGGGATTTAAAAAAGACTGCACACTCAGACAAAACATGATTATTGTTTTTAGGCCATGTGGATATTTTTGTCTCACTTACTCAGATGCAAAAGTTTGGGCCATTTTTATCTGACAAAAAGGAGGAAAAGAAAATACAGGATGTCATCATACCATTAGACCATCATAAATCCCTTTCAAACATGATCACTACAGGACACAGTACACTGAAAATTATGGGTGTAAAAGTGATGGGCTGTATCTGTATAACCCCCACCCCCCCAGCCCCCCACCACAAATTTTATACATCATGTTTATGTTTTATACTCAATTATGAATCTATGTTTTTACATTAAAAAAAATACAACTTTACCAAGACACGCTGTACAATGTGATTTTCCTCTAAAAAACTAATTTAGCACAGATTAGCTGACAGCACTTTGAAAACAGTTTTAAAAAATCTTACCTCTTCTAAGTGATGTCGGCCTTCTTATTTGTGTTCTAGCTCATGCGAAGTGATTCTATGAGACTGTGAGCAAGTCTCACTCTTTAAATTGCAGCAACATGGCTCAGCTGGTGGGCTGGGCTTTGCATTTTACAGGACATAAATAGGGATTCCTTCATTCCTTCTCTTCCATTCTCTTCTACTGAGCTGAGAGAACTTCACCCACTTCATCTTTACTGAACCTATTGAATTGTTCAAGGTATTAAGGTAAGATTGTTGTTGGATTGCTGTATTTGCAAATAAATGTCACCTACTCCCTGCATTTTTAATGTTTTTATCATTAAGTGAGATTAAGGTAAGATGCCATCCTTATGGACAGGCCAATAAACTGTGAGATTCTGTTTTTAAAAAAGGAATAAATAAATTATTAAATGCTGACTATTAATCTAACAGTTAACATGCAGATGTTTATGAAGATGTTTAGACAGATGTATTCAACCTATTACTGTAATTTGTAAGTACCACCTAAATACCTAAATGAATTAAATTCAAACTACTGCTATACATCCCCGGTGTTTTTCACATTAGCTATTATGGAGATCAAAATTATCTATCAAAATTATTTGTAATTACTACTGTCATGTCGGGGTGTAGAGGGAGGACGACTTGCAGGAAACTTCTTGTAGAAATAACTTCTTTATTGAACAACTGAGAGAGAAGGCTCAAAGAGCTCTTCACATTAGTTTAAACCAGGAATACAAACAACCTCACATAGAGAAGAACGTAACTGAACACGTAGCTTAGCCCCTAGCTTAGCATCTTAGCTTAGCACATAGCATAACACATAGCTTGAGCACATAGCATAGCACATACCCTTAGCACATAACATATCCTAACCATAGGACCGTAACATAGCTTTAACAAAGGAGCTCAAACATAAACCATTCACACCCCACACATGCATAGCAAGAACCAGAGAAGACTATCAGTTCTTGGATATTGGTGACCACACGCCGTAGCCCTGTGACGGCGGTGCTTTTGAACCTCAACATAATCTCACACACCTGTTGCTTCTCATCAGGTGCCTAGCAACCCAGCTAACAGCTGGGTTGTAGACTCCTGATGAGAAGCAGAACAAAACTAATGGCGGCCTCTAGTGGCCAAAACCCAGACCTTACAACTACATTTATTATCCATTCCAGTTCTTCCAAAATGGACAAGTGCAGTTCATTTTCTAAAACAGGTAGCCTAGTAACATTAGATGTCCCATTATCCAGAGAGAAAATCACTGTCCCATTACCCAGAGAGAAATCAGTGTTAATTTCAATGAATAAATCTGATATTGATTCTTAATCATCTTTAAAACCTGAGTTCATTGAGAAACAACAGTGAAATTTTCAATGTCAATGCATTTTTTTAGCTTTTAAAAATATGTACTACCACTAAATTAAAACACTGTCAGAACGACCCTGTTTTACTTTTATTTTTTAAAAGCTTCCCACAAATTTATTTTTAATCTTTAACCTATTTATAAAACACACAATTTTCAGTTATTTTCAAATAACATGTTTCTTTATTAAGAATTTTGCATAAAAAAGTAACAACAAAAAGCCATGTATAGAACTTTTCTTATTAAATATTGTTTGAGTGGCATATAAAACTTGCCAGCATTCTTAAGGAGATCTCCCTATTTCTTTGGCACAAAAGCAAGGGGTCAAGCAGGGTACTTAAAAGCATAAAAGTATGTTTTTCCAAAAGCAGACATACTTCGTAGATGAACAGCAAAATAGGTTACTTTCGCTAGTTAGCATAGCTATTAGATGTGTTGCAATGTATCAAATATTGCAGTGATATCGTTCTACAAAAATGCATTGTGGACAGTAAACATTCTTGTAACAAACACAGATATGGACCCAAATACAGAATATAGAATAGAAAGTTTATTGAAGAATCCACAAATCCACAAAGACAAAAGGCAAAAATCCAAAAACGTAGCAAAGAGTAAAAAAACCAGAAAATCCAACACAAGGCAGTCAAAGTACAGTCCACAAGGCAAAAGGGGTAATCCAAAGTCCAGAAACGGGTCTAAGAAGCACGGGGGGAAAACACAGTCCAGAACACAGAGAAATATGCTTGGTAACTAGGTAGGTAACTAGGTATACTTCGCACCGGAAGACAGTCCTGCCGGTCTATATATAGTACCAGGACACCTAGTACTCCGGTGATCTCCATCTCCGCCCTATAAGCCTGGAGCTGTAATCTGGAGAGGGCTGTCTGGTAGCCTCTGACTGGGACCCCACCTCTAATTCCGTACCAGACCTTACAATTCTATTAATTAAGAAATTTGATGTATCTTCTGCATTGTTTATACATCCCCAAACCTGTTTAAAAGTTATAAATGCCTTCCTAATAAATAGAAGATTTTCATTATATGGAGAGAGAAAAAATGGTCTGATATTTGAAAACCTTTAATGATTCTATGTTTTTATAAAATGAATACATGAAAAATACAAATACATACAAATTTGTATTTTTATAATTATTTCATAAGAACTACATGATATGTTGACAAAAACTTAAAAACTAAAAACTATAATAATAATAATTATTATTATTATTATTATTATTATTATTGCCTTTATATTATTATTATTAGTAGTATTATTATTTTTCAGTTTCAACATCATATCATGTAGTACTTATGAAATAATTATAAACGTACAAATGTGTATGTATTTGTATTTTTCATAATAATAATAATAATAATAATAGCCATTATATATTATTATCATTATATAAACTTTACATAATACCTTTACACAAACTACATTAAGATATTAAGTTATTGCCTGTGATGTCTAGGTATGCGGCCGCTAGAGGCCGCTAGGGTTTGAGGTGTGTTACGTGGACTTTTATTTTGACGTGGGTGATGGGTTTTCTTGTTTGTATCAGTCACAGCTGGGTTTTGTTAGAGTTAAGAGTTTGTGTTTGTTTATTGGTTATGGGGTTTTGGTTGTATGTATATACAGGGGTTGTGTTCATGTTTGAGCTGTCGGTAACTTACTCACTAATGAATGTATTCAACGTCGTGGTGATAAATTTATTTAGAAAAAAAAAGTTTTGCATTAGTTTAAGATTAGTATGTTTAAGTTGCAAGGCAACAAAGTATTTTAATGATACTGAATAGTAATCAAATATTAAAACAGCTGTTGAAAGCCTGTGCTGTTCACACTACTTGTTTCAACAGGAACAAAGAAGCAATGGATTCCCAAATTGCAACAGCCAGTAAAAGCCTCACCACGGCTGAGGAAATGAGAAACCACACCAAGCTTGTGATGCAGCCCTATGCCAACTGGGAGCAATACCTGACTCCTGCACCGCTCTCCATTGCCATCCTGGGAGAGCTGGTCTTCTTCTCTGCCAGGACGGATTTCTCCATCAATAAAAACCCGCCCAAAGATGGTTACAAGTTCATCAGGTACCCAGATTCATTTCGTGCCTGTCTTATGCAAGTGTGTAACTCTGGCTGGTGGGCTTTCAATGAGGCCCACAAGAACATGGATCAAATTCGGCTCCATACCTTGAATGTCCCAAACTACATGAAGACTGCTGTGAAGATTCTGTTCAGTGGTAATGATGAGGTTGTTAAGGCCCTCCTGCCTGACCAACTGGAGAACATACGCGACATTGCAGGTTCATGCCTTTCACTGGCTGAAAAAACTGAAATGCAGTTCACTGATGTCATCAACATTATCCACGAGCTTCTAGAAGCATGTACAAATGCTGAGTACTTTTATGGAGAGGAACTGGAAACAATCAAGAAGAAATTGGAAGACACCAAACTAAGAGAACAAACCACAAAAGAACTCAATGAACATATGGAGAAGGCAGCGAAGATCATGGAGAAGAAAGTGCAGGAGGCACAAAATAACTTTTCCAAAGCACTGGATTCCATGCCTAGTGGTTGGGATATGATAGGTATGGACTTTGTTGGAGGGTTAGTCGATGGAGTCAACACTTTGGTAAAAGGGTTTTCAAGTACTATGGCCAGAGTGGTCGAGAGACGTCTAGAAAATAAATTGAAAGACTGTGATGCTGATGCAGTTGATGAAATAGACATCTTCAGCAGGTCTTCAGAAATTCTCAAATGCACAGAGATTATTCTGTCATTTGTTCAAAAGAACGACATTGACTGGAAGCAACTGTATGACCAAAAGAATAAAGCAACAAAAACTGATTTTTCAGCTGATCATTTTAAAAGACTGATTGATGATTTAGAAATTTTCCCAGAATGTGATCCAAAGACTGATGCCCTACAATTATGCAGAGAGGGCATCGACATCTGCAAAGAACTTGCGAAGTATGCACCAGATGGGAAATGTGAGGAAGCCAAAACAGGGCAGCTGATTGACAAAATCACAAAACTAAATGAATCTGCCCGCACTTTTGACTGCAAGAGTAAAAATGCCACAAACACTCCTTCCCTGACTCCAAAACCACCCATGATGTCCAGCGAAGAAGGAAAATCAGAGAAATCACGCCCATCAGAAAGAGCAGCAGAGAATGCTAGGTTCAAAATTGCACAGACCCAAGCTGAACTTGATAAGGCCAGGGAGCTCTATGACAAGACTATGGAGAAACTGGAGAAGAACCAAAAGGAACTGACTGAAATCCTGATCACCATGAGAGGCTGTGAAGTCAAAGAGATAGACTTTAACACCACCATAGACATCCTGGTCAAAGGTATGGATGCCATGGGGAGAGTGAAGGAGCAGTGGGAGAAGATGGTGCGCTTCTTTCAGATGGTGTCCAGCATTGTGAAAACCAGCTTGACCACAGGTCTCTTAAATTTTGCTTCTCAGTCTGAGAAGACTCAAGGTCTTTCCTATGATGTAAAGCTCTTTTGTAAAGACCTGATCTACAATCAGGCCTTCGAAGCCACTAACATCTCCAGCCTCGTCCACATGATCGCTGCAACCTACACTGATGTGTCTGAAAAGTATCTCATGGATCACGTCAGTACACTGGGGAAACTTATGTCCATGGACAAGGACAAACCAGAGTTTATGCACGAGCATGCGAACCTGCAGCAGTCCTGTGATAAAGCTCAGGAAGGCATTTCAGAGCTTGTCAAGAAGAACAAGGAGGAGTTTGAAAAGAAGACTAATTCAAGACTGGAGAAGATTGAGAAAGAGCTGCTGGCTATTCTTCC